>PVIA01006865.1:0-90937 GCA_004024845.1 Tonatia bakeri | reverse complement strand
ACAGATTGTGAACAGATCAAAGGTCCCTAAATGATCCCCCCCCAGTTCCCGGTTGCTAATGAGAGGGATGTTACACATATACTGAAGAATGTGGGTGGAGGCAGTGCCAGAAACTTAACGAATAAGTGGAAAGCCTAGTACTGTTTCCAAACATTTATAGTCACTTAGAGTTTCTAAAAAAAAATCACCAATTTCAGGATCGGGAAGTAAACACGCTCTTTTAATAACAATACAGTAATGACACAAAGACAAAGAATATGGGAGGCAGCTGTCTCCATTCTGAAAAGCACGTGGGGTGGACACATTTGGCTTCAGAGAATAAAAGAAAATTCTTAGGGGGAAAAAATCCCAGGGAGAATACCAGTCAAACGGGGGGAGGGGGGGGCTGGTGGGTAGGACAGAGAGAGGAGGCCTGGTGGACTGTCTGTGACAGTGATGTCCCCAGATGTGGAGACCCTGGGAGCCATCCCGACCCAAACCTGTAAAACCGGCTTGCCCCCGTTTCTTTTTCCGGTGAGTTCTAAAAATTACTCTCAGACACACGATAAACAGACTGCTCTGCTGTTATTTATCTGCTTGTAAGTATAGTGTGTCAACAGGAGGAGGTTCTTACAGAGACTAAAAATCTGGAGAAACACGCAGGGAAGAGGCAGGAGCAAGGCCACAGGGATGGCGTGCCGACCCCTCGTCGGGAGGAGGGCACGACCTGGCCACCGACCGGTAACACGGAGTGGTTCAGCCACCTGAGCTTGTGTGACCCTGTGCAGGTCCACCCATTCGCTGAACACATGCTGAGAGAGTCCCTACTGCTGGAGCAGACGTGGTCCTAGGAGCTGACGAAGGTCTGGATGCCCAATCCCAGGGCAGTCACTAGTCTGAAAGGGTACACGCACCTGCGTTCGTTGCTGTGCTACTCTCGACAGCCAAGGCCTGGAAGCAGCCCTGGGGCCCATCAGTAGGGGAGTGGGGAAAACAGCTGTGGTACAGCTACACAATGGAATGCTACTGGGCCGTAAAAAAGAAGGGAATCTTACCTTTCACGACAGCATGGATGCACCCAGAGAGTATTATGCCAAGTGAGGCAAGCCAGTCAGAGAAAGACAAATACCATATGATCTCACCCATGTGTGGAATCTAATGAACAACATAAACTAACAAAATACAAACCGACTCATAGAGAGAGACTGACAGCTGTCAGAGGGGAGGGGGCTAGGGGGCTGGGAGAAAAAGGTGAAGGGATTAAGCAAAACAAACAAATGAATAAAAATAAAACTCTAGTCTAGACAGACAACAGTATGGTGATTAGCAGAGGGAAAGGGGGGTAGGAGAGGGTGGAGGGGGATAAACGGTGATGGAGGGAGACACAATTCGGGGTGGTGAACACACAGTACAACACACAGGTGGTGTGTTAGAGCACTGTGCCCCCCGAAACCTATATAACGGTATTAACTGATGTCGCTCCAGTAAACCCGATAAAAAATAAACCTAAAAAAACAATTGATTAACCAGTAAAAATAAATAAGGAGATTCCGATTTATAATACAACCGTATCGTCATGTGATAGAATAACTAGGGAGAGGGTGGCCTGAAGAGAAATCTCAATTAAGGGGTCACATTTGAGCAATCCCCGCGTGATAACAAGGATACTGCTATATTCAAATGCGAGGGGAGAACAGTGTAAAAAGATCAGGTGTCATGTGACCCAAACTCTGAGATCAGAAAGGGCAAGGGCAGGAAGTGAGTCCGGAGAGACGCTCGGGCTGCGCGGGCAGACTGCCCCACGCCAGCGTAAGTACAGTGAGTTCAGGCTCCCTAGTTGAAGAAGCCCTCGGGGCCTTCTGCGCCAGCAAGTATTATCTGACTTCGGTTATTAAAACACCACTCTGGCCACTGGGCAGGAAACAGACTCCAGAGAGGCAAGAAAAGCCCAGGCCAGGGCGGGAACACATTCAGTGGCCAAAAGAGAGAGAAGCGGGGGTGGGGGGAGGGCACAGAGGAAACACTGGAAAGAACCTCTCATCCCACGTGGGACGGCTTCTGCACCCAGAGCCAATCAGAATGGTTCTCAGGTTGGAGACGGAGACCAAACTGTGTGTGCGAAGTAGACAGGGTGAGAGTGTGCACCTGCAGGTTTCGTAGGGTGTTTTCCTCTCCCGGAAGTGCAAGGATAAAGTAGAAGCATCCAGGGCGTGCAGGCCGATGCTTCTTAGTAGAAGGACTTAGGCTCCCGAGAACTAGCCTAAGAAACTCCTCCTCCAGACCACTAGCCAGTGCTTCCCGGCGTGGGCTCTGGGCCTGGGCCACGGTGCCCCGAGCGCATCTGCTGACCTCTCCTGCTGATATCTTTGCAGAGACACCATTTGCCCGTCCTGGACAATGAACAGCCAAGGCATTTGGTTCCACAGGAAATAATTAGCCACCAGGAATTACTGTGTAAGAATAGTGTGTTGAATGTGTGGGAATAGTCTTTTAGGACAGTGATTCTAAACACGGTGTGCACAAGGCAACGGCGACAAGAGGCATAGAGGAAGAAGGCTGGCTTGCTGTTTTTCAGAGCAAAGAGAGGCGGTGATAAAATAAGACATCTGGGTTGCCATGGGGATCAGGGAAATTAATGAATATAAAGGCACGGGGCTAATATTTGTTAAGAGCACACACGATGCATGAAGCATTCAGTGAGCCAGCAGAACCCTTCGAGGCAGGCATTTCGGATGAGTGACGTGGTGGAGCCGGTGAGAAGGTAAGCAACTTCCTCCTAGCCACTGGAGCCGCTATGGCTGGGCCGCTCTCACCCAGATTCCAAGGCCCAGCGGGCCCGCGCTCATCTTCCAGTGCAATCCTGCCCCCTAGTGGTTTCTCTGACTTCCCACATCAAATCCGTCTGCGCACCTCGCTGGCCTCAGCCTGGGATCCCTCTGCTTCCCCGCCTGCCCTTGCGCCCAAAGCGCCTCACCATCCTCTTTCACCTGGTGCAGCGGGGCGTGGGAGACCACGTGACTACCCCAGTACTCTGCCTCACATCCCCAAGCCTACAGGAGGAACCAATAAAGGCAGCTCGGATTCCCGGCCCAGAGCCCGAGAGGCCTTGCCCGCGCCTCCTGCAGCGTGGAGTGCGCAGCCTCACCCAGTAAAGGCGCATTCTGCCGAAGCTGGGTTAGGAATCAGTCCACCGCGGGTCCCCGCGCTTGCCTCCCCGAAAGAAGCTGATCTGTTCACTGCCAAACAGAATGTGGTGGGGATGTTTTGATGGACAGACTCATCAGGAGTGATCCCTGTATGTCTTTTCGGTCTCTGTGGGATAGGAATTGTAGTGAGATCACAATGAACCTGGAAGCCCCCGCCCCCTTTCCTAGAGAGAGACCCCAGGCCCCCAGCTGCCAGGACTGTGACCTCTGATGACCCAGGCCTGATCTTTTCCCCAGAACTGGCCATCTGCTGCAGGGAGCTACACCACCTAGGTCATGGCCCTCGAATGGGAATGAGCTGCAGCTGTTCTTTATACCCGAGGGGTAGGAGGGCCCAAGCGTCCAGCATTTATTAGGGACTTCTCAAAGGACTGTGCTGTCTCTGGTCGTGTGACCCTCTGAGGCCTTGGTTGCAGCAACATCACTTTTTTTTTTTAAGATTTTATTAATTATTTTTAGAGAGAGGAAGGGAGGGAGAAAGAGAGGGAGTAAAACATAAATGTGTGGTTGCCTCTCGAGCGCCCCCTACTGGGGATCTGACCCGAAACCCAGTCCACTGAGCCACACCCACCAGGGCTACATTTTAACTTGGACTCTCTGAACCCACTTTTCCTTCTCTCACTCCATAGAGGCGTTATTTCCAAGTGAACTCTTCCATAAACTTCTCATACACAAAGCTCCAGTTCAGAGCCTGGTCCCTGGAGAGTTCAACCCAGGAGCGCTGGGCCCGTGGGTGGACCCACAAAATGTAATCAAACACAGGGTTTTGGAGCTGGATGACTTGCCGACTGTCTGGTCTGGTGCTGGGCGGAGTACTGGCCGCCCCTTGCAGGCTGCCATGTGCAATGGTGGAAGCTCACTGGCTATGAACTGGGAGGATGTCTTGCACGGCTTTGCTGCCATAGCAATGTCATAGGCAGGTGGCTCCGACAACGGAAGTACACCTTCTCCTGGCTGCGGAGGCTGGGACTCAGGTCAGGGAGCCGGCGTGGCCAGGCTGTGGTGAGGACCCTCTCGCTGGCCCCCAGACGGTCACCTGGGGGTGCCTGGCTCTTTGCCTGGTCCTCTGGTTGGCCCTGTGTTTATTCCACATAACCCTCTTTGAAAGGGATGCCTGAGAATCGAAGCTGAAGCCAGGCACCTGCGTTATAAGAAAGAAAAAGTGGCCCTGGCTCGTGTGGCGCCATGGGCCTGTGAACCAAAGGGTGGGTGGTTCAACTGCCAGTCAGGGCACATGGGTTGCAGGCCAGATCCCCAGTAGGGGGCACTCTAGAGGCAACCACACACTGATGTTTCTCTCCCTCTTTTTCTCCCTCCCTTCCCCTTTCAAAATCTTGAGGAGGAGGAGGAAGAAAAGAAGAAGAAAGAAAGAAAAACTGAACGTCAGTCTGTGTGGTGCAGCTAACCCATGGGAAGCCCTTTGATCCCGAGTTAGAGGAGGTGACCCAAAAGACATAAAGAATGACATGACCAGCACGAAGAGAGGACCTCCCAGCCGTGGAGAGGACACAGGAGGGGGTGAAGTAGGCAGGACTGGACATTTGCTGGTTCCAAAGGGTGAAGCTCGGCTTCCCTCCACAGCAATGCCCCACTTACCTTTAAGTGGCATTTCCAAACGTGCGTGGAGAAGTACTTGCTTTAAAATTCGGAATGCCACGGCCAACACCTAGGTAAACTTCAGGAGGAACCTTGGAATCTCTATTTCAAGGGTCCCTGGTGATTCTTACAATTTAGCACGTTGGGAAAAACTTTTAAGAAACCATGCTGGTCTGTTTATTTTACATTGTTCTTCAGGTGCCACATGTAAGTGAAATCACAGGGTATCTGTCTTTCTCTGCCTAACCCATTTCACTGAACACAGTACCTTCTAGGTCCAATCAATCTGTCACAAATGGTAAGATTTTGCTCTTTTTTATGGAGGAGTAACATTCCATTGTATACCGGATCTAGCATAAGTAATGCCCCTTTTGTATTACAAAATCTTTTATTACAAAATCATTTGTGTGTCATTCTGTAACGTGACAATATCACACTCGAGCACACCATATGACATTTTAGGTGAAATGTTCAAATCAAAACTATAAATCATTACACCCATATTATTACCCTACCATGCACACTCAAGCAAACCTTACTTCTGCCAGACCGTGTGTATGTGCAAAACAGTAACAGACTCACAGACACAGAGAGGGGCTGGGGGCTGGGGGGAGGCGAAGGGGTGCAGAAGTGCAGGTTGACAGTTATAGAACAGTCCCAGGGGTGTCAAGTACAGCCTAGGAAGTGCAGTCGGCGATACTGTGGTAATTACTAAGCTGCCAGGTGGGGACTGGAAATACCGGGGGAACACTTTGTCAAGTATATGGCTGTCTAACCATGATGCTGCACCCTGAAACTAGTGCAAAGTGATACTGAATGTAAACTGTAGTTGAAAAAAATCAAAAAGAAAAGAAAAGAAACCATACTTGGCTTCTCCCAGAGAGGCTAAGAGGGAAAAGAAACACGGTGGGAGGGACAGTGGGGGCGGGGGGAATAACGCCCCCAAGCCCCCGTGGGTGGGGGCATCTCCAGGTGGTGACACACGGGGAAGCAGCCAGCAGTGCCCCAAGAACAGGCGGGATGTGGTAGGTAAGACCTCAATGGCTGTGTGAGACCGGGACCAGAGTATTTGTGTGGCAACCCCTCTGAATCTCCTTTTCTCCCAGGAGTTCCGAGGTCAGGGCTGATGAGAGGGTCTGGGTGGCTGTTCCCGGGTTATGGTTTCTGACCCCTGGGAGTCATTCTTGGTCCCCGTGAACTGAATATGATCGATGTACAGAACGCAGACATTAGAATATCCATAGTAGCCAACCCTTAAGTAGCACTTAAAGTATGCCAGAGTCAGTGGTAGGGCTTCTTATGTATTGCAACTCACCTCATACTTAGGTCTTTTTTGTAAGTACCTTCATTCCTCATTGTATGGGTGAGGAGACTGCATTTTGGAGAGCTGAGTACACAGGTGGTGACAATGATGACGATGATAGTGCAACGAGTGCTTGCAGTTACACAGACACTAAGCTAGGCACCTTACACGGGATACCTTGCTAGCAGCCATGCCTGCCCTATGACTCAAGTATCATTTATCACCTTCTTAGAGATGAAAGCATGACGCCGTAGGAGACTCAGTCAGACAGGGACACCCATTTGGAACTACAATTTGAAAACAGTTCTCAGAAACCCCAAAGCCAGCATGGGTTACACTACGTCATCCTCCCTGCTGCAAGACGGGGAGCCCCGACTGCCCGCCTTCTGGTCCATGGTGGTGCTCACTGAGCATTCCTGCTGGCCGCTCCCCCAGGCGGGGCCCCAGCTGCAGCCTCCCCTCTGAGGGGCAGCTCCTGGCGGGCGCCTGCGATGAGAGGTGGAACCAAACGGGTGCAGGCTGCATCCCACTCACGCTGCACTTAGAGAAGCCAGGTTGCCCACTCTGGACAGCTAGGTTCCCTGCAGAAGTTCTAAATGCTGGTTTTGGGGGTTTTTACATGAACTGGAGAATGCCATTTGGCTTTGGACCTATTCAGAACATGTTAAGTCAGGTAACAAGGCATTGCTGAGCTCCTTGGTAAGTCTGGGTGCAGGGTCTTCACAGAGCACTCAGATTGGTTTTCCTGCCTCCTCCCACCCTCCGCCCTGACCGTTGGCTGGAGTCGGAAAGGTCGTGGAGCACTAATCAGTGCCACGTTTCCTGTGGAGCTCGTTTAGAATCTTGCCACACCTTGCCCTCCAAAATATATTTTTCGTTGTTGATAAACAGGCTCTGCCTTATCTCTAAATTAGTCTTGCCTCGTTAAATCTGTCCATAGATTGCACTCAGCCCCCAGGTTCCCCTCACCGGAGAGTCCTTCCCTTATCTGATTCCAGGACGCACATCACCTGTGCCAGTTCCTTACCTGAAAATCTGGGCGTGGTCTCCAAGTACTGCGCTGCAGCCAGAGCCCACAAAACGTCAGTGTACCAATGAACGTGACCTTGACCTGGCTCGGCTCTCTGTGTTTCCCCTTCTTTCTTTCCGTGTGTGATTACCTTTTGAGAACTCGCCCATAGATGCTGGGCATGTGAATAATTACCTTTTGCCAAAAGCTGTTTCTGGAAAAAATATATAAATGAGCCAATTTTTTAACTCACAGGAGAGTAAATACCAGTTTGTTTCAGACTGCCCATGGTAGGATAAAGTGGAAATCACACAGAATTTGGAATTAAGAAATTTAAGATTAAGTTCTGGTGTGACTTAAGGAGAAACAAATGTACAATTTTACATCACACATTTCTCATTACAAAGACTCTTCTAAGACTGTGTTTAGAGGAAAATTGGTCTGGATTTGCTCAGTTGTTCAGGCGAAATGTTTCTGATTGGTTTCCTGCGGCGTCCTAAGAGCGTGATTGAATCTCAGAGGCACATCTCGGTAGAAATCTATCCTCCTTGGGTACCTCGTAGCCAATCCTCAGCTTAAAGATTTTCTGTTTTGTGTGTATATCTGTCTCATAAATTACATCATAAATATCGATCTGCCCCATTGACTACCTTTTACGGCTAATATGCTGCACTGTTAAATAAAGCCACCGGGCAGAGCAGCACGGGGACGGTACCCAACGCGGGCAGAGAGCAGTGCAGCCAGGGACTCGACATGCAGCTGCTGTCAGGAAAAGCCAGTTTATGCGTGGGCTTCAGCCTGACACTACTTCTCGTAGTCCGTCCAGAAAACAAATTAATGCAAAAAAGAGTAACTGACCATTAACTAATACTGACTTCTCGTGGGGTGAATTTCACAAAAGCAGGAAGTTCGAAGCCTCCTGTGGCATGTTTGAAAACCGGCACTGACCAGCCCAGGCCGCTCCATCTGTGCTGCCGGCCCCGCTGCAGAACATAGCTGTCGGAATTGTTACCAAAGCAGCAGCATCTGCATAGTCACTCATGCCGCGTGCTCTTAATAAACAGTCCATCTGTTCAGAGGAATAGTGTGATGATGATGATTTTTTTTTTAATGACGACAGAGGTATGCCTTTTGATAGCTGCACTTTAGAACAACCGGCCACAGACAGCCTTTGGAGGACTGCTTCGGAAACTGAAAAACAGTTTCCCTCCACCCATCCCCTCTCTTTTCCACGATGTCTCCACCAGCATCCCCTCTGTCTCCCCCACGGGTGAGTGTCTTCTGAAAGTCCATGTAAGTGGCCCAAAGAGTTTGAACTTGAACATCAAATAGACCTGGACTATACGAGCTGAACGGATTCGGATATGTTATCTAGGTGGGCGAGCCTCCTTTTCCCATTGCTCAACTGGGGGCATGATAAAGGGGCAGCACTGTGAAGACAAGACACGTTCCGTGTGGACACCGTTTGGCGTGCACATGCTCAGGTGGGGCGGTGCCAGCAGGGCTGCAAGTAATGACGTGAGGGGCAAGGACATCGGCCCTGCAGGGGCTGCCAGCACGTCTCTAACTCGCCTCGCTAAGCACACCCACCTGTTAGAGACGGGCACCTAAAAAGTGTGCACACCGTATTACACTGACGCGGACCATGTTAAGTCTTTAAACACACACTCTCCAGGACCTTTGGGGTTCACATTGTTCACGTTTTCACCCTTCCTGTGGCTTCCACCTGGTTTTTCCCTGAACATGGAGGCATTCTGAATCTTTGCATTCCTTCTTGGCTGGCATCTCCTATCCCTTCCTACCGACAGCACTGTGGCCTTCAGGAAAGATGCCCGTCCTCGCTCCCCTTTCAACCCCTTTAGAGGTGCTGGCTGCACGAGGTCTCATTGCCTCCCAGATGCCGCCCAGCAGCCCCAGGCTGCAAAAGCTGCATCGTCACACCCCAGCCTCCTGCCACTGTCTAGCACATCATTTCAAATTAGCAACTCATGCATAAATGGGTTCCCAGGGGCACTTCCCACTCTCCAGGACCCGCAACCTAAATGGTGACCCCGAGGGTGACCCTGAACTTGTGCGTCAGCCAAACGAGAGACCCTGGACACCGCGGCCTCTCCTGTCTGCTCGGCTTCACAGTGCGCGGTCCACAGGCCCCACGGCTGTGCCCGCTCAGGGCCCTGCCCATCGGGCCCGTCCTCGCCGCCCACAGAGGGGCTGCACGTGTTCCCAAACGTCCTCTCTCTGCCTTTGCATCTTTATTCCTCCTTCCTGGTTCATGGGTGTTTTCTCACTAAAATTACAAATCCATAACTTGTAAAGATTGTTCTCTCTTAGAAAATCTAATACTAACCCCAAGCCTCATAGGTACTTATGTTTGCCCGTATCTTTCTGAGTCTATAAGCTCCTGAATATCAGGCAAACATTGAATCATTAACTACTATGTATTGTATGTGGTTTGGGGTCAAAAACTTTTGCTTTCAAATTCTCTTGCCCCTGAGGGATCATATGGATCCAAAATTTTCTTAAAAAATCAATTATAATCCACTTGCCTATTTGAATAAATAAAAAAATTAAAAATTACTATGAATGACTTTTAACGAATTTCGATGTGACTTGACACACGGACAGAGCCTGAAGAACTCTGGGGCTGCGTTACATGGGATTTCCGGTCCCGCGCCCATGTAATTCCAACCCAGACTGAGAGTCCGTTTCCCTCCGTCCGTTTTTACCTCTGCGACTTCACAGCAGTGCTCATTAAGCGAAGAGGAGCTCATACATACATACATGCATTCAAAACACTTGCTTATATTCTTACATTTCGAGTGAATGAAAATAAAGCTCTCTGATTTCCCCGTGGAGTACGTGGGGGGCCAGAGAGGAAGGGGTCTGCTCTGGGAGATGTGCCGTTGTTCTGGACTCTCTCAGGGCAGAAGCACTTGTGAGGAGGGGGCCACGCGGGCCTGAGAGGTGTTGCCGAGGCCGGGAAACACCCCCCACCCCCCGTGCGGGGCAGGGACCCGCCTCCCAGGCCGTCCTCGCGACCACACTACTGCGCGCATGTTCCCGTCTCCCAGGATGACTACAGTGGCCGTTATTTTGCAAAACGTCTATTCTGTCTCACTGAATATCCTGTTCATTCAAATAAAAGCAAACAAAAATATGCTGGTTTCTGTCTTAATTGGAAAGAGGTAGCTATGCGGCTTCTTGGAGAGGCTACTACCCAAAAATAGCCTTTTGTTCATGCATCCATTCACTCAAAAATATACATAATGAGTGCCTTCTGCATGCCACCCACTGCGCTCTTCAAAGGATCCGTTTGCACAAAAGTCAGAGGCGGGCGTCGGCTGTGTGGAGTGTGCAGTGCAGCCAAGGAGAAGGAGCAGCCTCGCAGACATTCCTACTTACAATTATCCACATGCGTGTGTTCCCCACTTATTGCGGTGCAGTCTGCCTCCTCCTCTAGCCAGGAGTGCATGGAAAGAGGAATGTTCTTCCTATCGGATTCCTCTCTGTACCCAATAAATAGCTCAGTGCCGGGAGGGCAGGTGCTTACAGGGGTTTGGTAAGCGCTGACTCATTTTCCTCCCTGGGAATTGAGGTGATGTAGTTACCTGTTTACCAGATATGGTTACCAAGGACTTTTGCTTCTTCAAGAATTGGTAACCAGGCAATCCTGCTCCAATAATAGAGTCATGTGCAGGGTCCAGTAGATGCTCACCCTGCCTCATCAATCAGCTGGCTCATCTGAGTCTGCCATGAGGTCCTGGGCCTGCTCTATACTTCCTGCTGTTACTGGAGGTCGTGTTAAAGGCGTCTGCATGAGACACTTCCCAGCTTCTCCTTGGACACCATGGACCCATGAGAAGGTGTCCCACGACAGCTTCCTTGGCAGATGTAGGTCAAGTTGACAGCTGTTGGGAGAAGCGCTGGGTGAGCAGTCTCGTGCTGTCGGGCACGAGATGCCGCCAATCATCCCCCCAGACCCAGCTAAGTGCCCTCTTCCCCATTTGTTGCTAGGAGACAAAAAAGAAAACGTGTGCTCACCCACACCTGGTAGCAATTTTTAAATGGATGTAACAATAAGGAGAAGAATGATAATAATGATGACGCCGACACCAGCTGGAGGGACAAGGGACTGTTAAAATGGTGATGTCTACAATTGTCAGCCATTCGGTTCCCTGGTTGAATGGCACAGGAACACAAAAGCATTTTCAAATATTGTTCAACTTAACACCTATCTGTATCATTGATTAATATCCTATTGTACAAACAAAATGGCAACTGGGGATTGATGTGGAGAAAATTGTTTAAAAAAAATCAGGGTTGATTGTGACCCCAACATCCTCCCAGCCAAATGTGGTCCGCCCAGTCTCCCGAGGGCCCGTACCCTCTGGGACAATCAGCGGGCATGCATGCTCTCCGTTTTCACTGACAGTCCTCCAAACAGCCCAAGAGCCCAGCAGCACAATTTCAGAATGCATGCTTTCACCCCATACTCTGATTTGTTATTTAATGTTAACAAAAGAAATGTATCAGAGGTACCAAAAAAGCAGGATCAAGCTTCAAAGAGTATGTATTTTTTTAAGATTTCATTTATTTACTTTTTTAGAGAGGGGAAGGGAGGGAGAGAGAGAGGGAGAGAAACATCAATGTGTACTTGACTCTCACGCACCCTGCACTGGGAACCTGGCCCGAGAAACCCAGGCATGGGCCCTGAACTGGGAATTGAACTGATGACTCTTTGATTCCCAGGCTGGCGCTCAATCCACTGAGCCACACCAGCCAAGGCGGGTGTGTGTGATTAAAGAAACGTCTGGATGCATGAGCCGAGGGCAGCAGTGCATTTTCAGTAGTAGAGAGGGATGGAAGCCAGTGGCACCAGAGTGAAACTCGAGGTGAGCCCATTAGGAGTAGTGCCAAATCCAGGTAGGAAAGGCAGACAGTGGAAGGAGGCTGAGGGAGGGCACGATGGACAATTCGATGGCGTGAACCTGGGTTGGCACCTGTTGAAAACTCCCCAAGAGCTACGGGGAGCGCCCCTTACTTCCTGAGTGAAATCGAGAGTGTGGACTGTTCCCGTCTCGTCCACCGTGTCCTGAGAGTCCTGCAGCTCTGGAGTTACTGCCGCCACAGGATGGGGAGAACTCTGGGGACTTCCGCCTGGGTGAATGAGATGCCCCTGTGCGTCAGAAGGCCTTCAGTGGGACAGTCCTGAGCTGCAGACAAAGCCCGCTGCGTTCTGAGTGCCAGCGGGCCGGGAAGCAGTGCTGGAACCACCCTGCTGTGTGAGGTCAGCCACCTCCCACGAGGTCACCACTGCAGGTGGCTTCCACAAGACTTTCCCTCTGCAGTCACCGCACTTGGGCGCATATTATTCTCAGAGGGATGTTAGGTTTCAGAAGTAAGACCTATAGTCATCGGACTCGAGGAGGGTGAGCCTGTCTGATCTGCAGCTTCTGGCACTTGGGCACTTCTTTGTATGCAGTGGGTGTGCCCCTCACGTTGGGGTTCTTGGGCCCAGGACGTCAGCACCAGGGTTTGCAGCACAACGTCGCAAAGGTGCACCACACTTGGTGCGTGGGCCTCCCTGTGGATGCCTCGTCTTCCAGGAGCTCCAGGCTCTGCACGTGGAGCCTGTTCTGTGTGTTCTGATCACAGAGGCAGAACCTCTTCCCTCCTGGTCGTCGTGACACTGAAATTACTCACCAGTCTCGGAACCATTCTTTACTGATAGAGGGGTAAGATATCTTGATCCACATGACAGTTCTGGATCCTCGCTGCGGCAACAAGCCCGTGTTTTATGGGCAGAAACCAGAGCAAGCCACTGAACCCAGGGCTACTTGTCACCCGCCAGGCCCTCCACGTAGATCCCGGAGTTAGGTTTTCCAGCCGAGGGGAGAAAAATAGCAGCTCATCTCCATAATTTTATTTCCATGAGAGAATTGTGCATTCATTTATTTAACAAATGTTAATCCAGCACCTGCTGTACTCAGGGCCATGATTAGACCTCACGTGCATGCATCTACCCATGCACACATATCAATATTTTGTCTATGCATGTTTATACGTATGTGCTCCCAAATACACACAATTATGTGTGTTTACACAGAGAAACATATTTACATGTGTGTACATATGCACATACATGTTTGTGGGGTGGGGAGAGTTAACACAGGGCCTTCCACAGAGTAGCATTCAATACACACCACTTCTTCCCTCGAGCTTTGGGGAAGTTCAAAGCCAGTTTGATTGATTTTTATGAGGGAGGCCAACAGTACAGTCTCTGACAAACACAGAGGCATCGGGGAGGCGGGCGAGGCAGGTCTTCTCAAAGGTTGGTACCGATGATCTAGGTTTTGAAGGTTCAGAGTTTACCTCCTTGTGGAGAGTGGGGAAAACATGAAAGGGGTATTCTGACATCAAGAACAGCACATCCAAGGCGTAGAGAGAGAACATAGGTACGTGTATGTTCTTGGTTTACACGAAGAAATTCGGTGAGACTGAGCACGTTCAGTTCGGTGCAGTGATGGAAAAGGGGCCAAACTCTCAGCTCTGCACCAGGGACCCAGCATTAAGGGACTCAAGCCCCGTCTACACCATGGGTAGGAGCTAGGACACCCAGGGCTGACCTGGCAGCTGCACAGCCTTCCAGGACACAGGTTCTTTCTCCTTTTCAAGCATCATTTTGTACTTCTAAATGGCTGTATTTCTAAATCGGAGCATCGCCTCCCTGGTTCAGGGAGAAGGAAAGAGGGAAGGGTGTGAGCTGACCCCTTTTGGGGTTTGATGCTCTTAAGAAAGCTTCCAGTTTGTCCCCCAGTCCCATTGCATCTGAACCTCACTGGGCAACCCCCAACTGCCAGGCAGGGACATGTGTTTAGCAGCTGGGAGTTTGCATCCTGAATAAACCATGGATCTGCCAGCAAAGAGGAAGTTAGACCGGAAGCCAGTTAGACAGTCAGCAGCATCTGCATCCCATTCCTTCGAGACGACCTCCTCTTTAACAAGCACCTACTATGTGCCATGATTTAGGGCGAAAGTCCTCACTTGTGACATTTCATTTATTCTCCACACCAGCTACATGAAAGTTCTTCATCATTAAAAAATAAATGACAAGGAGGCTCAAATAACTTGCCCCAAATCCCACAGACAGTGAGTGATGGCTCAGCTTTGAATTTGGATCTGTCTGAAGCCAGACCATCTTCCTGCCACATGATGTAGCCTCACAGACAAGCTCTGTGTCCCAGGAAAGGGACAGTGCTTTTCAAAATTATGGTGTGAGTGATAAATTAAAGACCTCGAGGTGGCCCATGGATCACGGAGTAATTTAGCTAGAGGATAATGATGTGTGCCTCCACGAGAAAAGTTTGGTATAATTATAATTTTATTTACAGTGCCACTTAGCCCATGGTCACTGGACCATATTTTCTCCCCCTGAACTGCCGCCATGCATGTTCACAATACCTCTTTGGACTACTTCAGTGGGCACAGGGCTACAGAGTTCTTCGGGAAGTCTGGGTGCCGGTGCCCCTGGCACACGGCAGAGCTCTGGGCATGGAGGCTGCACCACAGGCAACGCAGACAGATATCTCCTTTGGGCTGGGAGCACACCCAGCCAAGATCTCAGATGCCGTGTCACTCCTGGGACTGAGGTTTGCTTTCATGGAGAGACCATCTTCACCGGGGCTGGGAAATATTCACAATGCCTCTCTGTCTCCAGCCCTCGGCTACCCTGTTCAGGGCCCAGAATGGTAGAAGGCTGCCTCTCCCATTGCCAAGGCCAAGCCTCTCGACTGTGCTTTGAAGTCCCTTCCTTTTCTGCCTTCCTGGAAACACTGTCGACATTCTCTGCTCCTCGGTTATATGGAGCCCTCCCCTCTAACCTCTCCCTACCTCTCCCTTCAAGCTTTAATATGCCTGAACCTCCCAGCTTAAAAACAAACACCCAAGAAGGCTTTTCGGACCCCAAACAGACTTCTGGTGATGACCTTCCTCTTCTTCTTCTGGGTCTGGGTTACTCACGAGAGGTGTGTATTCTACACACTGCCCTTCCACCCCCTGCCCTGCCTCCGAGAGGGGCCTTTCCACCACTCAGATAAACAGCTCCCTGGTTTGGTGGCTTGGTATGGTGACAGCCAAGGGGGCCCATGCTCCGAGTGTCATTATACTCAGCCAAAATTGTCCAGCCCTCGTGTTTCTTGGGCCCTAATGAACTTGACCCAGTGAATCACTGCCTGAGCTTGAAACACCTTATTTTCTCTGCCACCATGATACACTGTTTTCTGATTTCCCTCCTAGGTCTAAGCTGTTCTATCATTTGCCCAGGACGCAGCCCCTCCTCTAACAGCTCACCATGCAGCTGGGTCCTGCGAAGGCTCCATCCGGGACCCTCTCCTTCTCAGGTGACAGCATCCACCTGTGGTCCTCCATCGGAATCCCTGCACAGGGGACCGCCACATTATGTTCTGAGATCCTGCCTTCCAGCCCGCGTTTCTGATTCCCCCACAAACTCTCCTTCATTGTTTCAAAGTCACCCGAAACTCAAGGTACCTAAGAACAAACTCAACACCTTCCATCCGAGACTTGGCCCCCGTCCACGCGGGAGGTGTGACGCTGCCTTCCTCCAGCTCAGCGAGCAGATGAGGCGACGGAGGTGCCTGTTTTCACCCTTCATCCAGTCGCTGACGCCGTTGCAGTGAGTTCACCCCCCGAATAGCTCCCATCTCCTTTTTCCGATCCCTGCAGCACCCTGGTCTAAGTCATCTCCTCTCATCTGGATGACTGCAATCTGCTCCTAATTGGACTATTCACATTCCCGTCTCCATGCGCCAGCCCTCCCCCTCCTCGCCTTTGCCCTGTTTCCATCTGTTCCCCGTAACACAGCCAAGACAATTCAATCATGTCGCACACCCGCACCCTGAGTTCAGGCACCTCGATCACTGCAAATGGCTCTCAGGACAGAGGCAAAAATCCTCAGCGCAGCACCCCAGCCCCCACCATTCCCTCCCTCCCACAGCTCCTGCTCCATCCTCACGCCGTCTTCCCCCTGACTGGGGGCATCGCTAAGCTTATCGCAAAGGTCCCGGACCGCAGGGCTGGTCTCCTTCTCCTCGGAATGTGACCCTCCCAGGCCACCTCCAGCTCCACCTCCTCCAAGGGCGCTGCCTGGACCTGAGACCTTCCCCAAACCCAGGTGGCCCCCGCGAGCCTCAGCACTAAGCCGGTCTCACTGTCACACAGTAACAGCAACAGCAAGCAAGGCGAGGCCCTTCCCCCAGCCCGTGCTGCAGAGAAGGGAAATGCATTGTTAACAGTGAGCACATTTCAGCCTCATGGAATCTCAGGGGAGCAGGGCCACCTTCCTGTTAACGGCGTGGGCTGAGTGTCTCCTTCCAGCTCTGCTTTGCCTAAGGGAATACCATCTACCGACTCCCTCGTCTCTTTGAAGAGCTCCCCAGTGGAATGATATGAAGTGACTTCTAGAGTTCAGAGGTTTCTGGAAAGGAAGGGCTGCCCTCCTCTCTGTGACCGCGTCCCAGGCTGTGTGGGCAGCCCCGCCAGGACTGCTCCCACGAGCAGCCTCTTCTGTCCGGTCAGACCGGGGAGGTCAGGATCGAGACACAGCTTCTAAACGGGGGCAACCGCCCCCAAGAGGGAAAGCACTGGTTCTGGGCGGGGCAAACATTCCCTCTGCTACTCATATAGGACCCAAGGCCCAGCCTGCCTTTGCTACTACAATGTCATCGGGTAAGGAAAATGACACCTGAAAAGGTTCCCTGGGTGGGGGCATAACGAAAGAGCTTGATCAGCCCTGAGGTGGATCCTCTGACCTCCAGTCACCCCCACCCCCGCTCCCAACAGAGGAACCCAGCCGCTGTCCCAGAGCTGGTTCTCGAAGTTCCAGATGCAAGCACATGGGAATGCCTGCAGCACAGATGGAGCCCCACGTGGCCGGCCTTTGGTCTTCTTGAGGGCCGAACACCCCCTTTTGTGATGTAAAGCGAAGGAAGGCCTGGTCCCAAAGAAGATATTACAAACCTCCAGACCCAGATCTCTAAAACCTCTTTAAACAGTGTCTGCCATGGTGGGGATTTGCCAGGCTCTCAGAGAGCCCAGGTGTGAAGTCTCCTGCCCACCTTCCTGCTCCCGCCCTTGGGCGCAGCACCTGACACCGGGCAGGGAATAAAGTGGGAGCTCCACCTGCTGAGCGCCTCCTGGGTTGTGCGGGGATTAGTGTGCTAACATAAAGCAACCTTTACGTGTCACTCTTGTTATCCCCTGCTGTAAGATAGGCACAGGAAGTCAAGAGGCTACAGCCCAATTTCAAGGTCACACACATAGGACATGGCAGTTCCAAGATTAGGACCAGGGTCTGTTTGTCACCATCTCACCAAGCGGTGGTCTAGGACCAAACTCTGCTGCCGAGAAGGCAGTGGTTCTATTGTATCACACTTGACAGGGTCGTGTCTTCTCAGTGTTCTGTGCTATCTTCAGCTTGTCATCTGTGAAGCCACCTAGCAATTTAGCTCTTATGAAGAAAATCAATATCTACTCTGTACCTGGCTTCACAAGGATAAACACTCTTCATCCGATGAGTCAATAATCAATTTTCAGAACTCCGGCAGGCTGAAGAAGAAATTCAGTAAAACCCTCGAAAATCAGCTCCTGCCAATCCTATGTGGTCTACTTACGAAGGGTGGGCTGAAACTCTGTGTTGAGAGTCAGGCATGTCAGTCTGGGGGAATGAGGGTGGTGGGGGGAGGTCTGCTGAAGCTACCAGGATGTTCTCTGGAACATTCTTCCCAAACAAGATCAAAGAAAGGGACATCGCTACCATCCTGGGATTCTGGAATGTTCCCTGCTCTCTGCAAAGCCCAACTGGACACAAGGTCAGTAAAGCCCCCCCCATAGTTACTCCAGTGTCCGCCATACCAGGCCGCCTCAGGCAGCCTTTGATTAAGGGACCAGGTGCTGGGAGCTGTGTTCTCGTCCATGACACGAGATCTCTCCAGTCTGCCTGTTACCGTCAGAGTAACACTACCGCAGTGGCTGAGCTGTCCACCAACTTGCCTGGGCCAGCAGGTGCCCGATATTTGGTCAAATGTTGTTCCAGGTATTTCTGGGGTGATGCTTTTGGGTTAGGGCAACAAGGCAGTCAGCAGGCTCAGGGAAGCGACTGCCCCCTAGTTTGGGTGGGCCTCCCACAGTTAGCTAAACATGTACATAAAACAAAGGGAGGACCCTCCCCTGAGAAAGATGGAATTACCACTGTTTGACTGCCTTTAAACAGCAATACAGGTTTCCCGGCCTTCGGACTCAAAGCGGAGTACTGCTTCTCCTGCCCCCGCTGGTCTCAGCTCCGCGCTCTCCCGCTGGCCCCCAAGTCTGCAGCCCACTGACTCGGTGGAGGTCCTGGGGCTTCCAAGGACGGGAGGCAGTCCCTGTACTAAATCTCCCTGCATATAGGGAGGGGTGGGAGAGGGAGCAGGAGAGAGAGAGAGATTGATTTACACATAAACACACACATGCAGTTAGTTCTGTTCTCCGGAGAACCCTGATTCTCCTACCTTGCATTTTTTTGCTGCGTTTGCTTTCTTTCACAATTGTATGATTTCAAGACTTTGCTGTATTCTGTTCCCATGATTGCTCAGTCCCACCTGAGCAGACTGACTCCGGCACTGCCACCCACACCGTGGCTCGTGCCAGAGCAGCCGCTGCCTGAGAGGCTGTGACACGTGCACATTTGAAAGTCATCCCTCCTACCTACTGGGCCACCACCCACTCTGAGCAGTGCAGCGAGCGGCCCGTTTGCGTGCATGTTCCTGCGGGTGAGCAGCCTAGGGGGGCGCTTGCACTGAGGCTCAGGCGCGCATGCTGTGACTAGGAGCATTCAGCCTCCTCGACCTCGGGGTCCTCCTCTGCTAGGACAGGATCGAGGCAGCTCCCAGGACAGGCTGGGACGCAGTGTAGAAAACTGCAGCGACATAGCCGCACAGAATCACTAGCAGCAGAAGTCACACCAGCAGCAGCATGTGAGATTAATGGCAGACTGGAGTGCACTTTGATAAGGAAGAGACAGACAGACCTGCCCCTGGATCTAACTCTGTGCTGATCTGCTGAAGGACTTGCGAACATCCCTTAAGCTCTAAAACCTCAGGAGCCTTTTAAATTCGCATCGCTGGGCCACACACTCCCACGTTTCCAGCGCACTCTGTTCTTCCTTCCCAGGAAGTCACTGCTTTGGAGAGTGTCCACTGCACTGGGCTGGCCTGTGAGCTCCAGGAAATAGCCATGGGCGTGGCTTAGGCATGATTGACACCCGTGGGACAAAGAGCAGTCACCCGCAGGGCTCCTCTGCCTCCAATTCCTTTCTAACCCAGAGACAATGAACAGATAAGAGGATCCTCACTCTTCCTAGTTAATGTGCTCCAACATCGCACCATTTAAATAAATTTCATCTGATGCCTCATCATCCAAACTCTATTTCGGGATCATGTTAGGAACACCCCCGAGGCATAGTCTTACTTGAAAAATGTTATTTCAATTTGTTGAATATCATTCTTTACAGGATTTAGGTCAAACGAGGGACAGTGCTAAATCCAAAGCCAACAGTATGTGTCCGCAATAAATTTCTGTTCCTGAATTATTCATACGTAATGGCATAGGTGACTCTTCAAGCATCCTGAATTAAGTAGAATTGATTTCTCACTTTTTTTATGCTCTGTTGTACAAGCCTTTTGTACTTTTACTTCTCCTTAACAAATAAAGTATTGATTCATCTCCACCGAACATGTTTTATTTAAACTTTGGTCTCTGTCAGCAACTTCGTCCTCGGTCCCCCCAATTCCCTCTCCTCGCTCACCAGGCGTCTTTCATCCTGAAGGTGAAGTCCTCCAGCCTGGCGGCTGCGCACAACCTGACCGCAGACAGGGCTCAGGGCTCACCCAGAGCAACCCCACGGCCCGCTCTCCCCAGAGTCCGCCCTCCCTGAGCACAGCCCCACAGTGGTCTCGGGGTTTGCGGTCCACCTGGAGGACTTCTCTCCCTGGGGAGCCCCATTCTCTTCCTCAGGACAAGCCCTGACCTCCGTTCCCTGCTGATGTTCTAACAAGGAGTGTCTTCCAACACCCGCCCTCCCTTCTGATGGCCTGCCTGTGTCCTTTGATTTCACAGGGAGTGAACTCTGCCAGGCTGAACACTCGGACACAGCTCGGCTTTTAAAACTTAAGTTTCTCCGCACAACAGCCTTTCTAGGGTGACTCTCTTAGGTCTTCCCTCTCAAGCCCTCGGCCCCACATGCCACATCTGCAAGGTTGGTCCCCAAAGCCATTCTTGAAGATGTGCCTCCACTCCTTTGGTTACAGGGCCCACTTCAATTCCTCTTGCTTGACCTGCTTCTTCTAAACAAACAAACAAATAGCTGGAAAGGAATGCTTACATGATACCCCCTAAAACCTGGGGAGCACACCACCTACACATCAATAATTCAGTCTGATGTGGGGCGGGGGGGACGTTCAGGTTCACCATGCTTGGATCTGATTGGACCCTTTGGTAAACACTAGTTTTAGCGACAAACCGTGTGTAGGATGCGCATGACAGGCAGGTTTCAGGGACTCTGTGTTTGTGCCGTGACCCTGAACGTGGCCCTGGGAAAGCTGACCAAGGACAGTGGAAGGCCTAGCTCTAGTCCACGGGCAAGCCAGCTGCCCCCTGAAGAGAGGAGGGAGAGATGTGCGTGGGAAAACCGATACGATAAAGTGACATAAAATAAAATAATAATTGGCAGCCCGTCATGATTCAGTCACTGTCTTTGGCGTAGTATACACAACCACATTGGTTACTATTTCACTGCCTTCGCCGCTGGAGTCCATTAGAACGGTCTCATTTGCACTGCGGTGTAATTCATCTGTTTTATTAGGGTTGTTCTTGTATTTATATTGGAAGGAGAAGCGGCCTCTGGCTCCACGTTAGACAGTCATTCAGAGGAAATGCCACGGGGCACGGCAGTTAATAAACCTGCGAACGAGATTCCAGCCCCCTCGCGGTTGACACCTGACAAGTTTACTGGGGTTGTAGTTAGGGTGATGCAGGACCTTATAAAAACAGACATTAGCATCGTCATCGTCGGCCCATTCCCAGATAGTTGTAGATCGCGTTTATGGGGGCTGTTAAAGGGTTTTGCATATACTTTCCTGAAAATGTTAGCACTTAATCTTCCTACCATCTTCTTCCCGGGAGAGCTGACATGCAGGGTTAGCCTGCGTGGATGGTAAGAAAATTACCTCATCAAAAAATGATGATAAAGTAGGAAGCGGGAGATTGCTTGGTGAGGGCATGCCTCAATCCCAGCGAGGTGAGCGATCTCCGTAAAACTCAGCTTTCACTCTGAGAAGGCACTCCACTCTGTAAATAAGCAGCGGCGCCAGCAGACGAGGTGCCGTCCCCATCACTCCCTTGCTGACGCTCACGGACAGCCGTTCCTCTACCGCAGGGTGACAGTTGCTCCCCGAGTGTTTCCGGGACTTCGCTTCCAAGAACTTGTTACGTGAGCCGGTGTGTGGATTTTCAAACATCCTCTTTTCTGGCAGGAAGTGTGGCAGAGGATAACTGGCTGCCAGCTATAATTCATGAGACGTGGGAGAAGGAGAAGAAACAGGAGCAAGAAATTACCAGAAAAAAAATAAAAGAAACTGAAGACAGTTCTCAGACTAATCCTCCCTGCCTGGGAGAAAGAACATGCACTATGGTGTAACGCTGACTTGAACTTGAATCCAGGTATGAAAACTCACACCCTGTGAGAACAGTGTTTTGAGCAATGCCTGGTATACAGTAGGTACTCAATGAAAAAATTACCGATGGTGAGAGCCCCACAGAGGACAGTCCTACCACCTGACACTGTCTGCCACGTCGTGGAGAACTATCAATATCGGTAGATTGGGGACATCCCAGTGAGCCCCCGGGGATGGTGCCAAGGAAGGGAGAGATGTCGGGAAACGGGCATGTCCTCAGATGCGTGACCGCTGAGATTTCCCGAGAATGCAGGGGCCGTGAGAGGAGATCCCAGTTCTAGCAGCCGCTCTGTTCCCACCTGTAAAGTGACTTCAGCCTGTCACTGTGCCTATCTGGGTCTCTCTCTCTTCATCTTTCAGTAAAGATGTGAGATGCTCATATCTGCAGCATCCCTTCTAAAACTAAAATTCCATGGTGTCAGCGTTGACTGAAAAGCCCAGGGTGTCAGATTCAAAGCACCCATAATTTGAGAAGAATCAAGAAGAAAGTGGCGTTATTTCAATCTTCCAAATCTTTAAATTTTTTTTTCCTTATTATAAGCCTTATCACCCACGCTCAACAAGTCACCATTCTTTTAAGTCCTGCCTCCGAAGCACCTCCCAGCACCACCATCTCTTCTCAGTTCCTGCAGCTTTTCCGCAGTCCGGGCGCGTAGCATTTCCTGCCAGGATCATTCTCGGCCTCTAAGTTCGCCCTCTTCCCATCAATAGTCTGTGTTTTCTGCAGTCCAGCTAATGAACATGCTTACACAAACGTGTAGTCTCGGCATTGCCTCGTCTGTTTCTAATTTATTGAACAAATATTTTCTACCTGCCTGACCTTGAAAAAGTTACCAGTGCTCTGTATGTGTCTGTTTAAACATCTACAAAATGAGAAAAATAATAAAAATATCCATTTGATTGGGTTGTGATTATTACATGGGTTCCTACGGAAAAGAAGCTTAGACAAGGGGCTCCTGGCCCTAGCTGGAGTGGCTCAGTGGGCGGGGTGTCATCCTGAGGAGCGAGAGCCTGCTGCTTGGGTTCCCAGGCGGGTGAGTTGGGTCCCACGTTGGGCGCATACGAAAAGCAACCGATCGATGTTTCTCTCCTTTTCTTTCTCCCTCCCTCCCCCTCTCTCTAAAAATAAACACATATGATCTTTAAAAAAGAAAGGAAGAAAAGAAAAGCAGCTCCTGGAGCCCCCACGAGGTGACAGTTCTGTGTGACACCACTGTGACCGCCCATGTCATCTGGCCAGGCAGACTCCTTCCTCCTGCATCTTCCTCTGCACTGCACAGGTGTCCCCACGTCGACCTCTCTCGCTTCCTTCAGGTGACTGTCCCGACGGCACCTCCCGAGGGAAGCCTTCGGTGTTCCCGTGAGAGATGGCTTCTTTGTCGCTCTCTGTCCTCTTCACCGTGTTTTTGTCTTTCTTCAGGGGACTGACGCCTTATTGAGATTGTGTTATAGTTCCTTATTTCTTATTTCTCTTGGGCTTTAGACTGTGTGTGGGGGTATCTCTTGTTCATATCCACAGACTCACAACACAGGGAAGCGCTTGACACAGCGAGCACTCCATGCATCCCGGGTGAGTATGCAAACAAATGGTGAAGTTACCAAATAATTATTTTTCTACATAAAGTGTTCACGGCAGCTTCCTTCTGAACCAAAGGCACCAAACAACCCGGACGCCCTTCAGGGAGTGAACAGGCACACAACTGGGGTGCATCTGGCTGGGGAGAAGCCATCAGCCCTAAAAAGGAATGAATGGTTGACAAAGACAATGTCTTCTCCTTCTTGCTGATGATTGTGATGAATGCCTTAGAGAAAAACTAAATAAACTTCTATCCTATAATAAAAGCAAAAAAGCAAGAAACCCCCCTGTTACGTTTCTCTCTGTGTCCCCGCTGCCGGCTGACCCTGTCCATGCCCCTCACAAATGAACGAATCTTAACACTTTCCACATGACACTCCAGGTGCCTCTCCAGCTGGAACTGAGGACTCATGGAGACTTTGAGTTATTTCTATAGTTCCGTGTGGGCGACTTTTCCCAGAAGAATGTCTGGGATTGTGAGAAATTTAATTTTGATTCTTCCAGCTTTGGGTACTCTGCCAGTCTGATGACAACCCCTCAGCTTTCCTGCCATCCCCTGATTGTGTGTCTCCCGTGTTCTTTCTGTGGTCGGCTTTCGGGCACAACCCTGGCGACCATCTGCCGAAGGTGGCGGCTGCACCTCCCCTGGACTCACAGGGACTTCATCAACAGCGTGAATGTGAGGGATGAAGGAAGGGGAAGAGTCGGGGTTGACTTCCACGCATTCGTTCCAAACAGTTGTTAAGCAGGATGTGGTTTTCAAAACAAGGTCGCCCCATTTATGACACCATCCTTATTTTCATTAAGAATAGTGATTAACAACTAATAACACACAGCTGACCTTCAACCTTGCCAGTTACTGAATAATTACCACGTGGACTCAAAGGCTGACTCTGGGGGCTAGAGACCTGAGTTCTGTTCCAAGCTCAGTCACTGCACAAGTTATCTCCTGCTTGGGCAAGATATTTACTCTCGAAAATTCTGTGTCCTTATAAGAAAGCCAAGGGAATTAGACTAGATAAAATTTAAGATCCTTTGCCTTTATAACATGCCATAATTCTAGGCTGAACCAACTCGGGTACATCGTTAAAAAATAATTAAATAGCAAAATCAACCAAGAGAACATTCTTAGGTTTAACAAATCAAGACTTCCACATTTTTAAGGGCAACACAGAGCCTACATCTCACAGGGCAGGAGGGCAGCCCAGCGTGGTGGGGGGCTTCCATGAGGAAGGCACGGGTGCCCTTTCTGGGATTCCCAGCTTGGCACTGCGTCTCCGTCTAATTAAATCCCCTTGTGCCAACCTTAAATACACTTAATTAAAACAGGTAGACTCAGTCTGACTAATTCCAAAAGTAAGTAGGTTAAAGTGCAGTCTTCTCTCCCTTTTTTCTTCTGCTAATTAGCTGGAAAATGATCTTCTTTGCCAAGAGGCCAAAAGGCAGGAGGTTCATTTTTTTAATTCAAATCTGTTTTTAATTAAATGTCTTCCCGAAGCCTTCAGGCTTTGGAAGTGGAGTCCCATAGACCTGAAGGTCCTGGGTGATTTCTCCTCATTTCCTATGTAGGTAAACCTGATGCAGAATGAGGGGGTAACCAATGGTTGGGGAGGCCACACACGAGGCCCACGAAACGGAGGCACGGGGTGACTTTAGCATCAACCCCTCCTCACTCCTGAAAGGCCAGCTGAACTTCATCCATCATGACGGGTTTCAGAGACCGTGGCCGAGACACTCAGCGCAGCACAGAAGAGCCACACCGCCCCAGCCCTGCAGCCGCACACCCCATCGGTGGTAAAACTCTGCCACTAGCAGTCAGCCGTACAGCCGAGGGAGGCAGGGTTCCCCGTGGCTTTGGGAGGAGTTCACTCAAACCACCCCTGCAGTTTCGATTTTGTCCCACAATATTAATAAAAGGTACCATTCCATATTACACGCAATAGGCAGTTGTGATAAATACCGCACGGAATTTGTGAGGTCGGCTTCAGGCGCCGTCTGGACACACATCAGTGAACTTGAAGCGTTTCCTTTGGTGTCGAGTGTGCGTCGGGATGTATATTCCCTGCGGCATGCTGGAAACGCTCCTGTCTTTGTAGAACTAGCTTCTGTGCAAGAATACGGAATCTCCTCTGAAATTTCACTGATGGAGACTGGTAGACCGTGCTGGCTCTGAACCTGGAGGGAGCTTCCGGGGTCCCCCCAGAAGCCTGGGACGCTGGGACACAGGGGCCATGGGAGTTTTTTGCTGAGTATCAGCCACTTTCCGTGCCGATGTGCCTATCGCATGTGCAGGGGCCTGTCCGGGTCCTTCCTGTCACCTCAGCCTGCTGCTAATGACATCCCTGCAGTCAGAGTTCTAGAACTGGAGTAGCAAGCAGGGATTCAAAATGATGTGGAGTTATATACACTGCTAAGCTAAGAAAATACCCAAGCAAGTCAAACAGATTTTTTTTAAGATTTTATTTACTTTTAGTCAGAGGGGAAGGGAGGAAGAAAGAGGGAGAGAAACATCAATGTGTGGTTGCCTCTCGCGTGGCCCTCACTGGGAATTTGGCCCGCAACCCAGGCATGTGCCCTGGTGGGAATCGAACCAGTGACCCTTTGGTTCACAGGCCGGCACTCAATCCACTGAGCCACACCAGCCAGGGCCAGTTTTGTTTTGTTTTTAATTTATGAAATAGTTGTTGAACACGATGGGCCAGTCGCTATTCTATGATCTGAGAAGAGAAACTGCCTCACAGAGCTTGATTTTCATAAGAAGACAAACAGATAGAGACACGGGAGGGAGGAGGGAGGGAGGGAAGGAGGGAGGGAGGGAGGGAGAACAAGCAGGAAGGGAATGCTCGCTCGGCCAGCAGCTGGGAGACCTAGCCACACATCAGCACCAACAGTGATTCTGGTTGCCCCAGGAAGATGTCCTTCTTCATCCCATGAAGAAAATCGAGGAAGAAGGTGGAGAATGCCAGAAATAAAAAAAAGTACTTTAAAGAAACAGTGCTGAAAAAAATACCCCATCCCCTATTTCTTTTCATACACGAAAACTAACTCCAACGGATCAAAAACCTAAACAGGAACCCCACAGCTTCCCCACCTCTGCCCTTTACGGCTGGGTCTGGTCTGAATTACACCGGCCCCACGAACCCTGGAAAGCCCCATACGCCCCGTGTGACATGGGGAAGGACACGGGAAGTGAGGGTGTAAATAGGGCTGGGATCTGATCCCGGAGGTTGTGATAAGTCACGTACAATCCACGGCAGGGAAAGCCCTTCCAAAACCGCTGGGATCACCCAGAGAGAGATAAGTGGCCCTTGGGCCTCGGGCAGTGTTGACCGAGAAGAGGAGGAGCATGTGGGGCCGACTAACCGGCTGAGGGTGGGGAGCACAGGGCTGTGGGAGGGGCAGGCGAGGCGAGGAGAGTCAGCAGGCCTGCCGTGCCCTACCTGAAACATATGGTGGTGTCAGCCCCAAATAATTCACAGGGAGGCAGAATAGGTCGTCCGCATTGGACGTGTGTGGTTTAAGGCGCCTGCAAAGGACGCATGTACAGACGCCACGTACAAAAGCCAGGATGAGGACAGAGCCTCGAGGACTCAGACTGGGGGGCAGGGTGACTGCAGAGATGGAGACATGAGCTTGATGCCCAACACAAAACGAAAGGAAGGGCATTTCTAATCGGGGGCCTGGGGGGGCACAGAAGAAGGAGGCAAGCGGCCCAGAATAAAACTCCAGATGCTTCTGGATTTGCTCGTGTTCTGCTGAACTTATCACAGAGCCGTGTAAGTTAACTGGGACTTGGACACTGGACAGGACCTAGTGGTCAGTACCTCTGACCACAGCTCAGTCTCTAGGTGCAGGAGGAGTCGAACCTGCCTGGCAACGTGAAAGCTTTGAATCCACACCTGGGCTTATCCAGGTAGCACTGCTGGAAACCACTGAAAAAATAAAATTGTAAAGCCAGCCAGACAAGGAAGGAGACATACGATGCGAGCAGGAATGAAACCAAAGGTAACAGACGTCGTGTAAGAAACAATATGCAACAAAAACAATGGAACAGCATCCTTACAGTGATTTCAAAAACTCCACAAAACTATGAACACAGGATTGATTCTATGTCCAGTAGAAATTTTATTCAAAAAATACAAAAATAATAATAAAGACAGGGTTAACTAAACAATGCCTGAGAGAATTTATCAATGGGACAATATGACGTAAAATGCTAAAGGATGTCCTCTATGCTGAGTGGGAATGATGCTAAAACTGGGAACTGTGTCCACAGGAGGAATTAAATGGACCAGAAACACGCGCAGCCGTATAAAAGCCTGGGATGTTGGAGGGACTCTGCCGTCTTTACGGCTTTTCCGTAAGTCTAAATCCAGATGTTTATTTTTTAAAGCATTGAGATAGACTGTTAGAGTAGCGCCCACCCTGACTCCCCGAGTCACTGACTGTGCAATCCTGAGCCGCCAGGACGGCTCTGAGACTCAGCCGTCACACTTGCCAGTTGGGAACAGGGACAAGGAGAGCCTGGGAGGCTCCGGGGAGGGTTAAATGAGGCAACAGGTGTGAGTCCCGCCCCCTGCCCATCCCTGGGATTTGCGGTTCACTTTATTGTCATCACGTAATTCCTATCTTTCTCATCGTCATTGTTACTGTCTGTGTTCTTGGAGCACTTGGAAGAGGTGACCGGCCAGGAGCTCCGATGGGAGAAGGGCCCCCAGGGGGCACTGGACCAAGTGCTCGGGTCCACTCCAGCTCCTGCCTGACGGAGGCTCGAGGGAACAGTGGCAGGCCCCCTGCCAGCGATTTCTCAGCTCTGACCCAGACACCGCCTGGTCTGGGAAGGTCAGGTTCACAGTCACTTAAGACACAGCAGGAGCACACTATCCTGGGAAGTTTCCCAGGCAATGTGGATGACAGTCCTAACTTCCTGGTGAATCTCTGCTTTGGAAATTCAGTCTCTCTCTCTCTCTGTCTCTCTCTCTCTTTGCCTCTCTCTCTCTCTCTCTCTGTCTCTCTCTCTCCTTTTCTTTTCTTGATTTACTCTTTAGTGTATTTTTCATTACCATTCAGTCCTCCTACACTCCCCTGCCCCCAGCAATCACCATATGAAATGTGAGTCTATTTATCAAAGACCGTGTTAGCTGAACTGAAAGGACACCTGGGCCAACTTGAAGGACATTCAATGCCTCCAACTGAGATGACCTGAACCTCAAAATATATGGACATGGACTGCAGCTAATGGAACCACATCCAAATAATTGTTAGCCATTGTATCATAATGGTAGCAAAAAAAAAAAAAAATGGATCACACTGCAAGTTTTCTAGGGCACAGATTACCCTGTGAATTTGTAAAGAGAGCCAATCATGACTTTTCAAACAGAAGACAGATGTGCGAAATAAGATTGGCAAAAGAACCACACTCATTGAAGCTATGTGATGGCATATGGGATTCAACTAACATTCTTTCCGATTCTGTATATCATTGAAACTTTCCATTATAAATAAGGAGAGGGGAGAGAGAGAGAGAGAAAGCCATTTGAGGTTAGCACCACGAAAATGCTCAGTAGTCTATTCTCAAAGAATAAAATTCCACACATTAAATCCTGGTTAACATGTTGGCTACTATGGGTGAAGATGCTATGAACATTCATGTACAAGGCTCTGTGTAGACATATCTTGTTTAAAATACTTAGGAGTGAAATCGTTGGATTGCATTTAAGTGTATACAGAACTTTAAAAGACAATGGCAAACTATCGTCCAAAGTTAAGTAAACCATTTTGTATTCCCTTCAGCCATGAAAGAGAGTTCTCATTACTCCACATGTTCACCAACATTTGTATCGTGTTTCTTTTTTAGTTTTTTAAAGTTTCCCCATCCTCATGGGTGTTTTTCTTTTTTTAATCTCACTGTGGCCTTGGTTTACATTTCCTGGGAGACTCATGAAGGTGAGCATCCTCTCACACAAGCCGTGGCTTTCACTTAGGTATAAAGTATCTCTTCAAATAGTTTCCATTTTCAATGGGTTATTTTATTTTTGTTTTAGGATTGCAAGAGTTATTTAGGCTTTCTGGGTGCAAGTCCCTTGTCAAATGTATGCATTGTGAATAATTTCTCAGTCTGTGACTGAGTCCATTTTCCTAATGATATCTTCTGATGGGGCTGGAGATTTTAATTTTGGTGATGCAGTGTGATTTATCCTCAGTTATTTTATATTTATTGCATTCTGCATCCCACCTGAAAAATATTTGCCTACTCCCACATTGTAAAAATATTCTAAGTTTTCTTCCAAAAGCTTTATAAGTTCATATTTCATGCTTAGCTAACAGCAACTAATAAATAAAAATAGCTAGAAGTTTTAAAAAAGAGAAAGAGAAAGAGGTTGATGTATTAGTTGTGTAGCCTCGTAGAAGAAATCAAGTAGTCTGAGACGCTTCATCTCTGATTACAATATTACCCACACCTTCTGTGAACAATTTTGGGAGAATTAAAAATTCTACAGAACATACAAGTCTTGGTGACTTAGGTGGGATCTATATGGATGACGCTGTGATAAGCAGTGTCAACCACCAGCATGTTATTGAGTAATCACAACACAATGACCATTTCTCCCCTGTGGCCAGTCCTGCTTTCTCCTCTCGGTCTACATGCCTCGCCTTCTCTCTCGCTCAGTTTGTGATTAGCCCCGTGAGGAGCACGAGATAAAGAAGCTCCGGACCACGAGCACGTCGCTACACGAGCGTGTATATGCCGTGAAGCCCCAAGAAAGCCAGCAATCATTTCTTGAGTAACCCTTGCAAATACTAGACCCCTAGCAGGTGATACACCTTAACACTTTTCTTTGCGTGTTCTCTAGAAGGAAATGCACAAAATTCTGTGATGCCACTTCAAAATAATGGAACAACTGGCAACTAGAAATGATCTTTAATGCGGATGTCAGTGTTACTTAAAAAGACAATGATTCTGTGTCTGAGCAGCGAGGAGTGAGACCGGACGTCAGAACTTGAGCTTTGTAATGACGTCTTCTTTCTACTCCAGGATTTATACTAATGCTTCTTAAATTCTTCCAATTTAAAAAATCTCTGAAAGGCTGGTGCTTCTGAGAGTACAATCAATTTTTCTTCTCTGAAGACAAATTTTACCTACTTTATAAAGCTTCTTACATTTTATCAGACCTAATTAAGAAAATGGAATTCATCTCCAAAATCTTACTGTGCCTCTGTTTCACATCCTGCATTTTAATATTTATTTGTGTGATTATGAGACCTTTCCAGATATTTGTTATGAGGAGCTAAGAACTTCATGTCCCCCAAATCTACTTTTCCACCATTCAAGTAGTTCTTTTAGGTCATCTAGAATAGCAAATGGATCAAAATAAAATAGTTCATAAATTGGATAAACTAAGGCTAGTGACTTTTAGATTCCAAACAATATTTTACCTATTCATGCATTATAAATAAAAAAAGAAAATTCTGATTCAGATTAGCACATGGATGTTGAGCCTCTCCTGACAGTAGTCAGTAACAATGAATAGGAAAATGTGAAGGCCCTGGCCAGGTAGTTCAGTTGGTTGGAACATCGTCCCAGTACGCCAAGGTTGTGGGTTCGATCCCTGGTCCAGGCACATACAAGAATCAACCAATGAATGCATGAATAAGTGGAACAACAAATCCATGTTTCTCTCTCCCTGTCTCTCTCTTCCCCTCCCTCTCTCTCTAAAATCAATTTAAAAATGAGAAACCTGCAGTCAAGATGTTCTCAGTCTATTTTTTTACTCTTCACCTAATAAACTATATCTTTGCTACCAGCTCCACTAGAACGGAGGCTTTCTTTGATCAGACTTCCATGGAAATGCATCTTATGTAACTGACTCCAGCTCCTTGGCCAGTTCCCTAATTACCGCAATGGACTTAGCCCTCTATTTCCTCTCTTTATGTTCCAGTCCATTAGGAAAGGAGATCATATTTTCTGAACGGATGAAATTAAACTCACCCATACTTTCCCAGTCATCATAATTTTTACAAAGAGCTCATCTAATCAGTTTTTGGCAAGAGAACGACAATGCTACACTAGATAGCGCCATTAAGGTGAAACAGTCATGCTGTTGAATTAGAGATCCTTAAATTAGGTAGACTAAAATTTAGTTGGGCTTTTATTGTCCTCATTCTTCTAACCCTTAAATACATGTTTTGCAAGGTTGCTCATTTAACTCCCATCAATATTTCCCCCAGTAGAGAAAGGAAACACCATTCTCTAGGCTTTTGCAAACAGAGATGTTATATGGAAACCGAATTTGTAAGCTTAATGTCAAATTATCAAGATACAATGACAGCCCCCACCTATCCTGGCATACAGGATTCTAGCCGAATATTAAGCAGGAGCAATACACCCCAATGATACAAGTCTGATAGTGACATAACCCAAGACATACCCAAGACACCACTGCAGTTGCAACCCCCAGTTTCTTCTTAACATGGGTAAAATTTCAGTGTTGCTGTAGAGAAATGCATGGGATTTAGTATCTACCTACAATTCTACCTCTGTAGGAAAGACAGGGTTATGTACAAATAAACCTCCATATAAAAATGCAAAAAAAAAAAAAATCTGAACAGCAATAACTAGAAGGAGCATTCCTGGGTAGGTATCAATTCAGGCTCACACGGCCTATAAGTGAGTCACCCATCAATAGAGATGGTAAAAGAAATAAACCCGGGCTAACCTATAAAAGTGATCACCATCCTAGGAACTAAGACCTAGCATTCTTGGTCTCGCCCTGGGTCTGTGATGTGGGGGGAGGGGCGTACATGGGGTTTGCCTGTCATTTCTCTGTAGGGCACATGTGGAGAGTGAAGATGGATGATCTGAGCAACAAAGCACATAGGAGAGACCAAAGCAGGGAAAAGACCCCGCATCAGATGTGTTAGCAATCTGAAGGGATCAGGAAGGAAGGGCTTGCTCTACATGACGGAGCAAGAAAGAAGTTTGGAGAATCAACAAGTGGAAACAGATTTACCAAAACCATCACACGACGTCATGTGGCAGAAGTGTGCTCTCTGTTCAGAGGCACAAATGTATGAAAAGGGAGCTCCAGAATGATCCACAAGGTTCAAGAAGACTTTCTTTGAAGGTGTGACTTAAAGCCAAGGTCCCAGCGCCAGGAAGGACATGGCAGTTAACACCCTGTGGCTCTGAGGTGGGACAATTCCAGGGGGTGGTCAGAGGCAACACTGGGGAGTAGGTGGGAGTCAGATCGCATGGGGGTGACAGGTGGGGCAAACGTTTTGTTACTTACTCCATGTCGTAGGGGAAGCTATCAGAGCTTCTGAAACAGAGGGTTTGCATGGTGCAGTTTCTATGTTGTTGTTTTTATTCTGGCCAAAGTGCGTTGAATGAACTGTAAAGGCTCAAGGACATTTGGCCAGGGGCCAGTTAGGGGGCTCAGATGAGGCAGAAGGGAGGTGATAGAAGCTTGGGTGTGAGTGTGAACCATGAATATAGGGAGAAGTCCATAGATTCAAAAGCAGTGTAGGAGTGAAACTGATTAGAAGTGGTGTCCAAAGGAGAGACACTGACTTAGAATCCTGTCCTGGTTCCTTATTGGTGGGACATCCTAGCTGGAGCCAATTTGCAAACAATGGAGGAGTATAAACAAGACAAAAACTCACCAGATTCCACTAGCTACACCACCCTGAATCATTTTCTAGTCGTAAATGTACATGTTGTAGTATGCACACCTTCGTATCCTGCTTTTTGACTTTCATGGTAAGACTTTGAAACATAAAGAATACTGCAAAATCACAATTCTATAATGGCTCTCATTATGTTATGGAAGCATTATAATTTATTAGACTAGTCACTTTTTATTAGGCATTTGGTTATTTCCACATTTTAGACTTATAAATAATGTTAGTATAAACATTCTTGCTTATAAACTTCCATCTCTGAATGTTTCCTCTGTATTAAATCCCAGGAGAGAAGAGGCCGGACTAAAGGCATTGATGTTACTCCAGCACCTGCTGTGCGGCCAAGTGTTTCCCTGCAGTTTTGTTACTAGCCACGGTTCCAGCAATGGCACGTGGGGTGTGCACTGCACAGTGTGGTTACCCACGGAGGCTTTTGGTTTCAAATATCCTTGGTCCACTCCGAGGAGACAAGTGTCTGCGTAAGTCAGGGGTGGGTTCCAGGCCCAGAATCCAGAAGAAACACTTCAGGTTCCAGAGAGAGAGATTCCCAGGCCACTCTGGGGCCAGAGAGCTGCCTCGGGGGCTGTGAGCCCAGCCTGGGGCTCACGTGACCTGGACAGAAAGCCCTAAGAAAGTCTGGAATGGTTAGTGATGTTCCATAACCAGCTGCAAGATACTCCACCAGACAGAAAACACACAGATTGTTTGAAAATACTGTTTGATACTGTTATTGAAATCTGGTTGGGATTTAAGAATGGGAAAATAACAGACATGACATTCTCTGACAAAATAGTTATTTTTTTCCTACTAAGGGAAAGATACTCTGTTTGTGACCTTGAAAGTTTTCAAAATTATATTTTTATAATCATTGTGGTTTAAAATATTCTGTCCGGTAGCAACCCCTACGTCACTGGGGTTTCTAGCCAGTCCCTCCTCATCGTACGCAGAGCCACCCAATGCACCCACACGTCCAGAGACCTGGTCTCCCTGTAAGTGCCGCCACACGAGGTCTGCTCTGGCTGTTCTATTGTCACTTTGAGTTCTGAAACAAGCCTGTCCCTGGCCACCCTGCAGGGATAGGGCCAAGCCTGGCTGACCATCTGGGGTCATTGGCTTGGAGCCTGGTTAAACTCGAGAAAACCAGGGGAGCCAGGACTTGCCCCGCTGCCCGACTGAAGCCACCTGGAAATGACGACCTCTACTTCCCACTTGACCTCTGAGGTCGTCACTCTTGCCTGAATGCAGTGAGCTTAGCTCGGGGCTATGCTGTGTACCTTGGGAAACTCTCAGACTCTATAAACTACTTTTCCCTTCTCCAGTTATCCTAATCAAACCACCTCCTCTTGGATTGAGGTAAAGGCTGTTTGTCTCCTTTAAAGTTGAAAAAAATGGATTCAGGAAAATTAAGTGACCAGATCCAAGGACCAGGCCTACTAAGAACAACAGGACATTGGACAAGAATCTCCTTTATTGCAAATCACATGCTGGTCTCTTCAAGTATTTCTGCCTGAAGTATTGACATTCTTACAGGAGAATCCACGAACTTCTCCACTTGGGGGCTGATCAGCAATGTATTGTTCAGGTCAGAACGAACCCCCTTCCACCCATGAAGGCACTTAGCACGAAACACATGCTTTACGCTTCCATTGTGACGGCGCCTATAAGAATAGCGCACATATTTTTTTCTAAATGGGAATACTGCTGAGACTGCTTTGAATGCTTATTTTTCATAAAGTGCTGTGAAAATCAAGTAATGCTGACATCCCACCTCAAGCGAAGACCATTTCCGAACAATGCCGATTCTGATCACGGCTGAGACACCGGCCTTCCTCTCTCCACCCTGCTTTGCCCACCCCCTACTCCCCGGTCCGCTCTGTGAGCCGCTGTCCTAGACATCAGTTCCCTGTGCCGATCCTCTCAATCCGGGGCCTGGCTCCCAGAACTGGATGCCTTCACAGAAGGGCAGTAAGCCAAGCTCTACACAGCGGGCCCCTCCTGCCTCCCAGCATGCACCCTATGGTTCAGATAAACCCCGGGACGTGGCCGGTGAGAGCAGACGGCCTCCGCCAACAGCCCTCAGCACCAGTTGGTCAGCCTGAGTGACAGTTTTACTTACAGTTTCTATGGGCACAAACTTAGGCAGACTTTCTGAACACAGCCAACAGAGAATGGACCCATCAAGGCCAGATTCCAACTCGGGGTTATCTGAGTTCAAGGTGAAGTCTGCTCACCCTCCAGGCTGCAGCTATTCGATGTATAAGATTCCTTCTGGCATCTCAGCAGTCCTCATGCTTCTTCCGCTCATGATGGACGATGAGGTAGTTAGTCGTTCCTTTCGGACGGAACAAGATGTTCATTTTTCTGTCAGGGTCAGGGCAGGGGTTTGCAAGAACGCTAATTTTGGAATGAGGGGGGAAAAGAACTTCAGATCTGACCTTGTCATGGACCGGAAGCTTGTCCTCTGCTGTTCGCTGCCTCTCTGAGCTTCTGATTTTCTAATGTGTCAAATAAGGAGTAGCAACCCTGTTTTAGTAAGGACACTGGAGAAATCAGAATGGGTTTTGTGCCAACCATTTATCAGCCCTAAGGGCTTCCGTAGGTACCAGTCAGGTGCTGTAGAGCAAAGATCAGCTCATTAGGACACAGAACTGGCCTCGAGGATTTGCTCTGTCATCACCACTGGGGGTGGACCCTCGGCCACGCTGCTCAGCGCTTATTCTCCTAGTCTATGAAAAGAGAAGGAAATATTGAAATCCCCAGAGTGGCTTTCAGCTCCAGTACTCTGTTGTTCTAATACATGCATTGTTCCTTTTTTGTTCACGTAAATTCTGCATTACCTATGGACACTTCTCGCATTTTCCCCTAAATAACTATAATTATTTCACACCTTCAATGCACACGTTTTATCAGTTTTCCAAAAGCAGATTTTCCATAAGGAATAACTCTTCATAAGCATCTCTGATTCTTTTTTTCTCCAAATCTATTCAATCCTTTTCTGTTATTTCCTTCCCTTTGTATTCCTGACCCTTCCAAATTAAATACCATTGGTACATTTAATTTTACTTTATTCTTGGTGATGAGCTGCACAAAGGGAGGTAGCATACAGGAGATTTTTGCAGTTGACAATAAATAGCATGCTAACGAAATTCACAAATTCTATGAAACTGGAAGACGGAGGGCGCAGCAGAGAGAACAGAGACATAATACAAAAGGACTCAGAGGGGTCAGAAAACCAGAAAGAGAATAGAAAACCTGGATTTGGTTAAAACCAGATTCGCTAAGAAACAGGTGTCCTGAGGATGGGGCTGAATGGGGAGACTGTGTGAAAGGGAGGAGGAGGCATGGTACCTTCACAGCCCGTGAGTGCATTAGCTCATTCAAGGGTCCAGAGGAAGAATGGAGGTGGGTCACTCTGCTCTCACTTCATGCCGAAAACTCATTGGCTGGTGTATGGAGCCGGCGTGCAGGGAGGGAGTGGATCTCACGGAGGATGGTGGGAGCCTCTCAGGTGTGCGAACGCCTACGACCAGCAGTCCGTCCCAGCTCAGCTCAGCCCAGCTTCCCTCCCACTGACCCTCCGGACCAAGTCCGATCGAATCACCGAATGCCACCAAAATAATGGGTGGGCCTAAAAGTTCGTTTGGTTTTTTCGTCACAATGGTTCTAGTAGCACTTAGTTGTCTTAAACTTCATTTGAAACAGTTTTGTTAGATTGTATTGTGACAGCTGTCATGTCAGTGTACATTTTTTTAAAAACCTTATGAAAATTGGTGAATTCTTATGTAGCCATTTTAATGTTGAACATGGAAGAAAATAGGCAATGTTTTGGCATATTATGCTTTATTATTTCAAGAAAGGTAAAAACACAGCTAAAATGCAAAAAAAAAAAAAAAAAAAAGATGTGTGCAGTGTGTGGAGACGGTGCTGTGATGGATCGAACGTGTTGGAAGTGGTTCGGGAAGGTTCCTGCTGGGGATTCCTCGCTGGACGATGCTTCACAGTCAGGCAGACCAGCTGAAGTTGATAGCGATCAAATTGAGGCATTAGTTGAGAACCATCAACATTCCACCATGGGCGAGAGAGCTGACAAACTCAAAATGTCCAAATCAATAACATTATTGGTGAAAATGAAAAGTGTGCCTTCTATCTTACATGAAAACATACGGATTTTCTGGCCAGCCCAGGCCACGACGGTTCCCAGGTCAGCACGCCCATCTCTCCTCCCCGGTGGGCCAGTCCTGCTCCAAGAACCTCCCATCCTCACGTGCCTGGAAAGCTCTGTTTTTCGTTTGTTTGTTTGTTTGTTTGTTTGTGTAAATTTAAGGTACAGCCTCAACATAAATCCCAGAGAGGAATGTCTATATCTCTCCGCCCTCACACCTGCAAGCCAGGCTAAGTTAACTGTCTCTCCTTCCTGCCCCCATCCTATCTGACATTTCTTTTCACTAGAACACCTCTTCCACACTGTGGCAAATAATTATTTTGTTTTCCGCATTTCCTACCAGTTCATGGGACTTTGAAGTGCAGAGTGGATTTATTTACCACATTCCCTGAGGCATGTTGCCTTATGCACAACCATGCTAGGCTTTCAATCAATGTCTGCTGACTAGGTGAGTGGAGAAACACACACACTCCTCGCGGCAGGCGCTGGAGGTGAGGAGGAGGGCCTTTGCACAGAAACTCGAGGGAGGGCCTACACCCTGGGCAGAAGGTGTGTGTGTGAGGCTGTGTGTGCCCCCAAAACAAGAAGATCCAAGTCTGCTGATCACCAGTCCTGTGCTCTTAAGCCATTCATTTTCCCTCACTGACCAGCAGCGTCGACGGGGCGCCCCCTAGAGTTTAGTTAAAGACAAACGGGACACTGCACTCCATGCTGCCCAGCACAAGGCCAGGTGTGCTCCAGGTGACTTACACATTTCATCTTCTTCCCTCCTTTAATCTCAAGAAGTGCCACTTTCAGGTGATGGAGCACGGGCTTGCTTGGTCTGTGGTTGCTAAATAACTGGTCTTAATTCTGCGAATTAAGAGCACAAAGCGAAATAGTGTGTCAGGACGCTGTGAGCAGGTCTGAGCCGCCAGGACTAGCAGCTACTCAGCGGTGGCTGGCCGGTGAGAGAGCTGAGACAGGGGAGACCGAAGGGGTCGGTGTGGCAGGACGTCCTGTGAGAACACGTTCTGTTCACTCCCAGTGCTGCTGCGGGACAGCGCTGCTGCGTGTCTGCTGGTGCCAGCAGGTGGGGATGAGAGGCGGGCCCTCTGCATCTGTTTGCAGCCACAGGTCATCACGCTCGTGTTCTGTGGACTCAGGGATGAAGACAGCCGAATCTGAGTGCTTTCCTGAGGAAAGGAGTTTGGGGGTTATAGAAGCCCCTTGGGAAGCTTCCCTTGGGAAGTTTCTCCTCCTCCGGGAAGAGTCACGTGCCAGAACATTCTTTGTGGAGTTGGAATTGGAATCCGTTTTCACGGACTCCAGTAGGAAAAGAAAACAGCATCTAATGATTCCTGTCGTCGCATTAAGAAAATTCGATCTTAAATTTTTTAAAAAAAAAGAAGAAAATTAAAGCATTTTGTAAAACTCATATAAGGGATTCAGTATCCTCACTGAGAAAGCATATGATTAAAAGAATGAAAACAACACATTTTGCAGTTTCCTTTATTTTACTTTGACTGTTGTATTAGAAGAGACATTGGCCATCCGTCGATGAGTGATAGATGCCCAACAAACTGAATTAGGGTTATTATTAAGGCTTCATTAAGTCCAGCAATTTCAATCTCACATTTTTGCTCTCTTTAGTATGCTAATTAAACTAGGCGAGTGTGGATGTTTGAAAACTCATGCACTTTACAGACCCAGCTCCAGTGCCACCTCTTCCAGGAAGCCTCCCTGGCCTAGTTCCACACCTCCAACTGGTTCAGTATGTCTACCATACACCCCCTTCCCCCACCCAAGGGACTTAGCACCCACTTGGAAGATATTGCAAGTACTCCCTCAAGAGAAATCCATAATAGTATTGGTGGATTTCTGCTTCCGCCCATGAGGGGGTGAGGCGGTCTGGAAGTGCAGTCTCGTAAGACACAGCCAAAAAGCAGGGCACCCCAGCACGAGAAACAAACACATCCAGATCAGGGACAACAGCCAGCGCAGGGCTGTGACCCCTGATGAAAGAAACACAGGCCAGAAAACCCATCACCCCAGCCTTCTGCCCCAGGAAGTGATCCCTGGACTCAGGCAGAAAAGGAAAAACCCAAACAAACTCCAGCCTTCTCGCCGACTTCCAGATACAGAGATGCAAGTTTAAACAGCGGCTAAAATCTGTGGGTCCCACAAAGCCTCTGTCAGTCCTGGGCTGGACACCATTGTGTCCATACGTAGAGAGACAACCCCAACGCTGACCAGGGACGGATTCTCAGAGGGCAGTCCTCGAATGCCTTGTTATACAGTGTGCATGACCCTCAGGGAGCTGGAGGGGGAAACTCCCGTTCTTCACACACACCCGGAAACCACTGGAATCCCTCCCGGCTGGAGCAGAAAGACCAATGGATACACAGGGCTCACAGCACGACCCCAGCAGGACCTTAGAAGCGTGGCGGAAATCGCTCTGGAGCCCAGGTGTATCTTGACCTGTCCAAATACAGCTTAAACACAAACACGAAGGATCAAATGCATCCAGAAGTTACTCCACTTCCTGTTGGGCAGAGTTCAACACCACTTAACAGAATGCAGCAGAACGCTCCAGTAAATAAAATGCACAATGCCCGCATCCAGCTGGAAGTTACTAGACAATAACAGAACTGAGAAAATGTAACCTGGGGGCAGTGATGGTGGCCCTCGAAGAAAATAGCACAGATACGCCGCACGGGCTCAGGAGTTTAACTAAAGATGGAATATGTTCTCCTTAGGAGAACATGGGGGTGTTTAAAATACCCAAATGTAGTTCTGAAGATGAAAAGTAATACACAACACCAATGATGGCCATTGACACTGGCCGTTTTCCACGGCGTCATCCAGAACAATGTGAAGAATCTGGGCTCTGGAATCTGAGGTCTGCGTTTGGGGGCTGAACCCACCTTTCCATGACAATGTGGCCTCAGGCAAAAACCTCAGTGTCTATGTTCTCGCCCTCCTGGTCTATAAATCAGAAATGAAGCAGCATCCCACCCACACGGTTGTGGATTCAAGCAAACACAGGTGAAATGTTTCAAAGTGTGATCGCTTAGTTCCGTGCACCCCAGTGTGGGAATGACAGGGGAGGGGGCGCAACAGCCCCCCTTTCCAGGGAACAGAGCTGTCACAGGCAGGGGACAGCCTGGCACTGGTCCGCTTGACCCCTCGTCCCCGCCCCCCCGCCCGGCAGCAAGGTTTCACCTCCTCGTGCCCTGCTGCAGCCCCTCTCTGACCTGACACCCCTGGCTCTCGTCCCACCACATCCCCCCAGGTCTGTCCTCCTGCCCTGACTCTTCACGGTGACAGTTTATTCTCAGACGTTTGATAAAAGAGTCCATCCAACACCTTGCCCCAGGATTGCTGCCAACCGCTACTGGGTTTGCATTTTAAAGGACTAATTTGTGTGACTGCAATGGCATAAGGAAAGTGTTAGGGATCCTCAGAGACACTCTCTTAGTTGCAAGTTCAAAGATGACGAGACTGCGCTGCCTCATGGCCTGCGTGCCCTGGGACGAGCAGGAGACAGCGGACCAGCTCCCACACGCCAGCCTGCCCCGGGCCCTCCTTCTTCCCCGCGTCTTCCCCGAGACAGGACAGCTGCTGCGGCGAGGGGTGGCCTGGCCTGTGTGGAGGAGCCTGTGTGAGCACCACGCAGGCCAAGTCCTCTGAGCCACCTCTGGGCCACGTCCCCTGGACTCCATCCGGACACACCAGCCCGTCGCTGTGTCGTCCAGACCTCGGGAGATCGTAACTGGGCTTCGGGTCCGAAGAGTCAGAGTCACTAGTAAGGATCCAAACTGCACACTTGAGGAAACAACTCGAGTGGCCTTTCTTTTTGGTGTGTGCGTGCACACATACACGCCCATTCACTTCACACCCTGGCACTTCTAATCCGGCTCTATCCTCCAAGCTTCCAAACTCCTTGCTTGAACTAAGAAAAATGGGTGGGACTCTGGCTGGGTTTTCCAGAAATGCCCTTAAGTCATGGGCTGTCCCTGCAGCTCTCTCTCTCGCCCGCTTGCTTCCCTAAATGTTCACCTTTCTTCGCACGGATGGTGGGGGAGGGGTTTCGTCCCCGCCTTCCCCCGCCATCACCTGGGCGAGGTACGGGACAGGCGTTTCCTCATTCATAGCACCCACTAAGCATAGCAAAACTCAGGCTCCTGCTAGAAAGGAAAAATCGTTGAGTCTATAAACAAAAGAAAATTTGAGGTGAGGAGTGCACCGCCCCGTCATATGTTATTTCTCGGTGGAAATGCCTCCAGTGGTTCCCTACAGAGGCGAGAACACATGAACAGCACCTTGAGTGGCGCCCGGCGGCAAGGCCCACGGAGCTCCTGCTGCCTCTCCTCCCGTTTCTTCCCGCTCATCGGCGCTGGGGCTGTGCTCTCCACCTCACCGGTCCTTCGGGGATGCGAGCATCTCCCCTGCTTCCCAGCACGTGCGTCCCTGCCCAGACCCTCACCTCACACTCTTCAATGGACAGACTCCTTCTCACGCTTCGGGCGTCAGGTTCAACTTCAGGTGGGCCTCTGCCGATGGCAGGGGGGGAGGAGACCCTCCTCGGGGCTCGTCACCCCCCATCCCTGCCTGGGCTTCATTGCACTTACACTATTTATACCTGTTTCGTGTGTGTGTTTCTACTCTTGTTCATTTCCCGTTTCTCACACTGAGTGAAGGCCGTGGGTGAGAGGGGATGTATCTATAGGTCTTGCCTGTTCTTAGATAGCATCTGGCTCAGAAGGGGCGTCAGAAATGTCTGTCACACAGAACCCAGAAAGGGGAGCCCAGGGAGAGAGTGGGGACTTGTGGGGGGTGAGCAGGACGGGGCTCCCCCCGCCCACAGTCACCAACCAGACGAGGGACTTCATCCTCCTCAGTGCACGTGGAGACACGAGAGCTCACGGGGTCTCAGCAGCCACACGACCACGAGGAGCAGCGACTGCTCCTGGTCGTGCTCCCTCCACTTCTCTGAGGGACGGGACTCGTCAGAGCCTCACTCTCTGTCAAATGCACGGGGATGAAAACTCTAAGGTGTGATTAGTTAGACTGAACTCATAGATTCTGAGTAGGAAGACATAATCTGTGTGAATTCACAAACACAGAAATACCTGGTATCATAGAGCAGTGTGGTGTCGGGCAAATCCGCGTACAACCTCCTGATCTCAACCCACGTGGGGGAACTGAGAAAAACACGGACCGACATCTCGACATCTCGTTCTGATACTCAGATGTGGCGATGGCCGCGCCCTTGCCTCCCACATGGAAAAGTTTTTGTCAGAAGCAAGGAGACATTGTGGTTTAGTGGAATGGCAGGGGGGAGGTTTGAGTATAATTCCTCAAAACCCAAATTCCCCGTGAGGAACAAGACCTCCCAGAACCAGCTTTCATTCACTTGATTCAAAGTGATTTTAGAAACACTAGAAAACAGACCCATGTTTTTGTTGTCCTGTGACTTCAGAAGCCCTGGGTCCGTCTTCACGGTGAGCTGGTATGTTCAGGGGGAGGACTCTCCCCTCCCTGGGAATGACTTCACTGGATTTTCAGTCTGACGAGCTCAGCAGGACCATGCCTGGTAAAAGCTCCGTGCTGGGATGGGTAAGATTATGGCTCAAATGAACGAGCCAGGCAGGAGGTGGGAAGGCTGCCTGTGAAGCACTCTCTAGTGAACCTTCTGGAGATCAAAACGGAACTAATGAGCAGCTAACACTGGTCTGCAAGGCTTTCGGCCTTGCTAACGAGGTTCCTCTGAAAACCCAGACCCCGAGCCAGCCTCTGACGCCGAAGGCCCTCCCACAGAAAAACATTTTTTAACGTGTGGCTTCCACAGGACAGTTAGGGTTAGAACGCAGCAGCAGGAGAGAGAAACAAAGAGAATGATACATTTCTTATGCACAGCATCATGGGCTTCAGGGGAAGGAAGTCCTTGTTTCAACAAGCTCATCAGCAATCAGAGCTCCCCACGACACAGCACACCTCAAGGCTTGTGTCTGTTCAGAGAATCTTGAAAAGCTCCCCTTACTTTTCAAACTCAGTGTTGCTTCCTGGGTAGGGTGGCCGGACGAAATGCAGGAAGTGCAGTTAAGTTCAAATCTGAGATGAAAACGGACGTGCTCCATATAAATACAGCCTGACCATGGCACAGGGGATACTCAGAGTGAATTGCTATTTATCATCCGAAACTAGAGGTACCTGGGCAACCCCCACAGTTTTGTTCGCTAAACTCGGCATCGCCCTTCATGGTGCTGCAGGGAGAGTGGACTTCCAGCCGGCAGATGAGGGCGCCACACCCCCAGTTGGGTCACTGTGGGATTGCAACATTGTAAACCAGGGCTTCCGAAACTGTCCACACTACTGCCTGAGCTAAAACAACCCCTCCTAGACCATCATGTGAAAAGGACACCTTTAAAAGTGTTCATATAAAAATAGCAGTGGCATTGTATGTGCATGTGTGTGTGAGAGAGAGAAAAGAGAGTTATAAATGTATATATATGTAATTCACAATAAAAACGAAAAGTGGTTACATATGTGGCTATATTCACACATGTATACCAATATACATTTATATATTACTATTTCTGTGTATATAGTTATAAATGTATACACGTATTATTTACAATAAAAATTAAAAGTAACTACATGCCTGTGGTGAGATTTACACATGCATACCTATATATGTTTAGATATAACTATTATGTACATACACGTAGAGAATAATTATATAGTAATTTAATATATAATATATTATAAATGATTATAAAATATAAATTAAAACCATATATGCATATACATTATGTAAATAAAATATATAACAAACACTATGTAATGAAATATTTGCTCTCAAAACCGTCTATTCCCTCTATATGCACATATACATGTGTGGCTATGTGTAGTTAGTTACATGTAAGTGCACACAGGTGTGTCTGGGTGCACACAACCACATAGATGTTCTGAGGTGCAGAGAAACATGCACCTGGTCCCAGGCGAAGTGAAATTTCTAAATTAGATGATGCATTCCGCTCTGGGTTTCTAGGGGACTGTGCTGTGCCACTCACTCCACCGCTCTGTGCTTACAGGATTCCTGCGGCTCAACCTTAGAAACAAAAAGCTTCATGCGTATTTCTGACTGCCTCGCTTCGAGTCTCTAAACTCTCTGACGCCCACAACGCAGCGAACCCCACCCGTCCAGCTGACTCTACCTCTCCCACAGGCACAGTGACTTCTGTGGTCCCTGTCACCGCCCTGTCCAGCACAGTGCCTGAAACACAGAGGAGAAATGTCGTGGCTAGATCTGCAGTGAAAGAACACACATTTGCAGAGTCTAAGCAGACTCCTTATCAAAGCTCTCTGCAGGGAAATAATGAGCCTGAAGTCGCACTGAGACTTGTTCCTGTGGACAATGGGTTTTAATATCTGTGAAAAGAAGCGTTGGTAAAATGTATCCAATTAATCACTGACTGAGCAGTCATGCTGGGGAGTCTAGGGACGTGTCCCGATCGGAGATTCTGCTTCCTTTTGTTCGTTGTTTCTTTATGAAACTCAGAATCCTCTACAAGACTTTTTACGGTTCAGTTTTTTTAATGTGCATAATATTTTGTGGTGTGCGTTGTAAGATTTTGAAGTCAATTTTATAGTTCGGGACAGATACTTTTTCTTCTAATGAAATAAAATGCAGAGTCATCAATGTGCAGGAGGTACAGGAGGAATGAACTATTTTCGGAGAACTCCTTAATCATACACCATAAAGATGCACAGAAATAAGGTTCTACTGAAGCCTTCACTTGTGGCCGAAAGCGCTGCCTTGAAAGACCCTGTGCTGTGCCGCAGGGGCCACAGCCGGCCTGCTGCCTGCTTTCGAAAACACATTTTCACGGGAACCCAGGCTCTTCCTACTAGCCCGGCTGCCTGGGAAGAATGTTCTCGGACCCCGGCCCAGACCGCAGGGTCGTGGCGGGAGGAGGCTGTCCGCAGGTGGGGGTGGGAGAGGGGACGCCGAGTGTGCGGGCATCATCGCAGCGAGGAGGAAGATGCAGCAGGCAGACCAGACGCCACCCCCGCAGGGCCTGCTTTTCTGCGCCATGCGCTAGAATTCACACAGGAGCACTCAAAACCAGCGATCCTTCGCAGACAGCACTCCCGGAGAAGACCTCGGTCGTCGTGAGAAACAAGGACTACAGTCAGAGGGAGGAGCTTGGAATCCCGAATCCTTGATTTCGTGGATAAATTTGGAAGGTTGACTAACACTTCTGAGAGACAATTTCCTCATCTCTAAACTGAGCCTGATCATACAGAATGATAAAAAAAATTAAAGAAATAATGCACGTAGTGACTTAACTCATTGGCCCAAAGTAACTGTTGATACATGAGACACTAATATGAAATACAACAGCTTCTTGAGCGAGCTTAGCTGCCCGGGTTCCTCAGTGCATATCCCTGTCATGAGAACTGCATGCCGTGTGCCATTATCTCAGGGACGTGACTCCTGAGCTTGGCATACCAGTTTTTCATTCTCTTACCGCCCACTGGTTTCCTCCCCACTCCCACCCCCACCCCCACACCCACTGGCCCCGCCACCCTCTGCTGGGTCTGCACACACCTTTGCTTTGCCACCGGCCCAGCTAAACTCATGATGCATTTTCACTTTTGCCTCCTCTGCCCATTTATTCAAGCCATCTGTCTTCATTTTTTAAAAAGTAAAATAGTTAATAAAATTTAGGACAAAGGTGATGTGCTCCTAGAAGATGAATGAATATTTTTAAGTCTAATGTTCTATCTTCAATATTATACAATTTTGAGATAAGAATGTTTTACAGCGCAAGAGAAAGTTTAATAATAAAAAGTCATCTTTAATTTTGTATTATCAGATCACTGAAAATGACAAAAGAGGTGAAGTGAGTTATAAAGTCCCTAGAGAAAAGATATAATTGGCCAATCTTATTGTTTCCAATCAGGCCAAGTTCAGGGGCCACGGGGAAGCAGAGGTGAGGAGCAGGGTGCTGTCTGCCCAAGATGACTCCCGCCCCCCCCCCACAGATAGAGCTGGAACGAGCTACATGAGGCCGGCCTGTGCATGGCCACTTGGTGAGCGGCCCTTTCCCAGCTTTGAGTTTTCTTGTTTGACGTTCATTTCACAGCTAACCATGAAGGCAAAGCAAAAATAGCGTCCCCTTTTGTAAAGGCCATGTCTTTGAGGCTGGACACTTGGTACGGCTAACAGTGACCTCAGGTGCAGGTAGCAGTGGGAGGGGACGTGGGCCATTCGGTGGACATGTTAGCTGGGTATTTTAGTTCTATCCCTGTCTGAGGAATGCTGGGCTATACACCACAGGTTCCATTGTTTGAGGACTTTAAACATGTCCTGGGAAAAATGAAAGATGGGCTCATTCATCCAAAAAAGATAAGAATAAGCAAGACCTAGCCTCTAACCTTAGGTATAACACAGTTGAGGAGCACAGTACTAAAATCCAGTGAGGGAAGTGCTGAAATAAAGGTCATCGGGAAGCATATCTGGAACATGGAGAATGTCTATTTAAAATAAGTTGAAACTGCTGTGGATGTTGTGGCTCAGTTGGCTGAAGCATCATCCTGTGCACCAAAAGGTTGTGGGTTCAATTTCCAGTCAGGGCATGTATCTGGGTTGCAGTTTTGAGCCCTGGTTGTGATGCAGGTTTCTCTCTCCATCTCTCTCTCTCTCTTTCTCCCTTCCTCTCAAAGATGAATAAATGTATCCTTGGGCGAGGATTTAAAAAATAGTAATAAAATAAGTTGAAGACTTTTCGTGCCTTTTTACTCTCTAATAGTGGGACCCGGGGCAGTATGCAGCACAAGGAGTGAAACTTCCCGTAAACTATGGAGACTTCAGGGAATAACAGTGTATCAGCTCGGCCCACCGGCTACAGAGTCAGCACGTAGGGCTAGACTGTGTGAACGGGAGCTAGGTCATAAAAGGCCCTGAAGAACAATCAAAAGTTTTAGTCTTCACCCTCGGAGACATTCCATTACTCCAACAGCGAAGGGACACAGTCACGTGTTTCTATTTGAGACCCTCCAGGGACTCTCAGGAGGACAGACTGAAGAGACCCGGGGCTGGGAGATGAGTCATCATTCACACAGACGGAGACGTGCCCTGATGGACACACGTGAGGTTGGCATCAGGCCCCGAGACTTGGACCAGCTGTGGCACAGGGAGGGAAGCAAGACTTCGCTAGGTGACCCGTAGGAAGACCTCCTGTGCACAGAGGCCCCGCTTTCTTGGTAGAGGGATCTGCACATTTTAGGGGTGGTTGCTCACTGTGGGTTTGTGGGCTGAGTGATCAGGGCCAACTGGCCGCTTCCTTCTCCATTTCCGGGAGAGAGAACGCGGGGCGGGGGCTGCCTCTGGGGTCAGACTTCTAAGCACTATGGATGCATTCAGCAGAAGAAGGTCTCTGGGCTCAGGATGCCAAGAATGTGACAAATGCTTCCGTCTAGAGACTCACCATCTGGAGGAGGCACAACTATCACAATAAGCAACTCTACGCCATTAATAGACACGTGGACTGAGGACAAAACAGGAGGAGGGGCCTACCTTTTCAACCAACAAAAAGGAGGATGCCCAGAACCATCATTTGAACCTGCCATTGGGGGATCAGCAGAGAGTTTCCTAAGGGGATGGCAGGGCACTCAGGCTAGACAAATGGCACCGAGGAGGGCAGGGACACACCATGGAGCAACCTGCTTGGGCTGGCTCTGGGGTCGGAGTGTGAGGACTGGGAGAGGCGCAAGGCTCTGTAGACCCCGAATGGGGAAAGTTGTGCTCCAGTTTCGGGCCTCTGTTGGAGCAGATACAGGTGGAGGAGAAGGGTGCTGGGGGGCAGTGGCAGCAAGAATGTAAAGAAACGGAGTGGCCTTCAGCCCGCAGAGGACCCCTGAGAAGACGGAGCACCCACACGGTGCCCAGAGAAGAAGCAGGTGTCTGGGGTGTCAGCACCGCAGTGAGGAAGTTGAGTCAGGGCTGAGAGCTCTCCGGCGGCCTCACTGGGGGAAGCGGGAGCACTCCGCCCCCTGCAGACGGTCTGCTCAGCCAGCCAGTGTTCAGACCTATCTTTCAATAGCCGTGGGCATGGGAGTCCAGGGGCTTGCGGAGTCCCCTTGTCTACTTGCTCAGTAAACACGAGATGAATGAACTGCTGAACAGCAACATTTTAATCTCTAACATGTGGTTAGTAACACCTGCCTCTTAGGGTTTGTGGGGAATCTTTAAAAAAGACATTGAAAGGGTCTGATTCAAAATAGCCCCTAAATCTCCTATGACTCACCTTCTTATCAAGGAACATGCCTTATTTATGTTTACCTTCTCATTTGCAAGCACAGGAGCCAGGTTACGGAGTGGGCGCGTTTTAAATGTATTTTTCCAGCTTCACTGAGATGTAATTGACGTCCGTCGTTACATGACCGCGCGGTGTGCGGAGTTGGGGGGATCAGACACAAATACAAAGACAAAACGACGCGAAGAGCGGTGGGCTCGCGCCTGTTGAGTAAGCTGGCGTAAGTCTCTCAGAGGAGCCTGCAAGGACGGGCCCGCGCACCCAAAGGCCTCCCTTCCCCCGCTTGGTCGTCCTCTCCCTGACACCCCAGCAGTGGGCGGAATCCCTCAGCTGTTGGCGCGGTTCACGCTGTCACTTCATTAGCGCTGTCTCCGCTGGTGCGGGAATCTGGCGGCGCTGACCCCTCCAGGCAGCCCGTTTGTCCTCTGTGTCCTTCGATTGCCATTAATGAGATTAATTGTGTATCCACTTCCCTATTATGCTTTGATGAGGCCCACGTGAGCACGTTTCCTAGGAATGTAAGTATCCAGCATTAGCGTGTCGTCTTATCAAGAGAGCAGTGTTATTGTACTGCTTCGTTAGTGCCCGTACATGCGGTTCAATTAAGATTTACAAATTAGGTTTAATTAAGGTTTATGAGCGGGCGAGGTGAGCTGCCTGTGTTCACATTGCTGACTCCTCTTCTTATGCCTCCTGTTTTTTCTCACAGTCTTGTGACCAGAAAAATCAAGTGGCTACGGAGCTGGAAAACGAAGGGTCTTCTCTGGCTGTCTGGTCCCCTACTGTCCACAGGTTCCTGTTGTGAGACCAGAACGTGGGCCAGAAATCCCACTCCATCCTGGTGACGACTCACTCCTGACACCCAGGAGCAGACCGGGCACCAGAACAAAACTGTGTGCGTCTGCTGTGTGACTCTGGGCCGGTCACTCACCCTCTCGGGTCCTCGCTTCTCTCATCGGAAAACATAGAGAGGACAGATAACACCTTTCTCTATGTATTGCCACAGAGATTAGATGGTGTGATTTAGTAAGGTATCTGGCATGGGAGCTTAATAAATAACAGCTCATGAATAAACCATGTATAATTAGATACATAAATAAAGGAATAAGGCAAATGGAAGGGTGTCCAACACTGGACCCTCTATACAATGTGATTGGAACGCTGCAGGGTGTCAAGCAAGCCTCTCTCTTTTTAATCAATCTCTCTCTCTCTCTCTCTCTCTCTCATTCTAAGTTCTGTTCAAACTCACAAGCTCAAGCCCATAATAAATGTCTACAAGGTATAAGACTGAGCAGAGAGGAAGTGAGAACGTGAGACCGAAAACTGCCCCCAGAAGGCCAAGCCCAGATGTGGCAACAACAGCGTGGGAATTGACCATGGGGGCGGGGTGGGATGGATGGAGGAGGGCAAAGGGGGAAAAATGGGGACAACTGCAATAGAATAACAACAAAAAGTGATTTTAAAAAAGCGAGTGTGATTTACAATAGAACCAGATGCAAGTTCCGGCAACGGCGGAGGGTGGGGGCGGAGGGGTCTGCGCACTGAACGAGTCAGGTCCATTTGCTCTCTCACCGTGGCTGCCCCTCATCCCGTGGCTGCCCCTCATCCTGTGGTGTTCTCTGCTGAAAGAATTCTGGTTTACTGGTCATGTCTTCAGACCAGATTTACGTTAAAGCTTTGTTGTTGTTGTTTATCAATCATGGCTGCTTCCAGAGCTAGGCTGCCCTTCCCGGCCCACACGTGAACTTGAGAGCAGCTGTCCAGTGCGGGGTCCCTGGTGTCCTGTGTCCAGCACAGAAACAAGGCCCAAGGATGACGACACTCGGTGTGCGGGGACCGATAACCTGTTGTCACTGCGCACGTGGCCACGCAGCGTCATTTGAGATGAGTGAACGGTGAGAGGAGGGCCAACCAAACAACAACAGCTCTTGAACAGTCTCCTTGAACGTGACTCTGCCAGGTGCTTCCCCGAACCTACTGAATCGAACTCGTCCCAACCAGGTGTTCACGAGCTCCGTCCTCTCAGCACTGTGCACGGGAAATTTACACAGTGCGTGTGAGAGGAGGAGGAGCCACCAGGGCTCCTGCCACGCCCCCTGATTCTGTGCTCTTCCTGCTCATTTCTGCTCCGGGGCGTTCCATCCAGTATATTCACCTAATGGCTCCAAGGACCTGGCAGGGATCTCGGAACTCCAGATATTTAAAGCACACTAATATTAATTAGCATGTCCCCAGAAAGTCTACCTACACGTGGAGATAGCTTACAAAGGAGAGAGTTACATGAAGGAATTACACTTTTTTTTTTTTTGGTTTGGCTGACATTTGCACTATCTTTCAAGTTACCCCACAGTCTCATAACATAGTAGGAGAGGAGAGAGATATTAATGTGAAATGACACCAAGTGACATGTAGAACAGCCCTGAGAATGAGGCTTTTATGGAGAAAAGCGTTCCCATGGCTTTGTCTCACCCAGAATCTAGTAGACTAGGAGTCCGGCCACGCAGCCAAGACCTGCCCAAGCTGTGCCCCTCTCTGAATCTGCATTTCCCTATCTATAAGGGAAAAGAAAACAACCATGTGCAGGCATCCCTCTGTGCTCTGCCTCCCCTGAAGGACCATTAACAAAACCCAAGAAGCGGAGGGTGTCACCACGTGCAGGATGAGGAACGGCTCGGAGAAGCGCACACGGTCCCAGAAACATAAGGGGTTACTATGCTGCGGGTTAGCGTCGACGCTACTGCCAACAGACGCACTAATTACACTCATAAAACGAAGATGCACGCGCTATTCTCTGGATTTTCAGGAGAGGCTTATTCTTCTTGTAAAAAGAGAGATTATAAGCACAAAATATTCCTTTATTTTGTAATATTCTCCAGTAACTGGTCCATGTAATATTAATAACCACAATAAAATGCAAGCCACATCCCCATTCCTTTCAGTGGGGAGAGAACCCACGAGCTAGAAGGTTGACTGAGCGGGAGTGTGTCCCTTTTGATGGAACCCGTAAAGAGAAACAGATGTGAGTGCAAATCTGTGCCGCCCCGACACCCTCAGTCTTGTGTTCACTCTCACCCACACTCGCGCCCCGCTCTTGTCTGGCAGCACCTGTGAGCTCCGTGGAGAGTGTAACAAAAGTGTCCGTGACGAGCCCTGGAGCTGATTTTCTTCATCATCCGCACACATCTTTCCCGCAGGGTCCCAGACCTGTCTGCTGGCATTCATCAGCACATGTGGCCCGCGGGCTCAGCTACATCTTGATTGCATGTGACAAGGTTCACTTCAAGGGCTCTTCAGTGCAGGATGCTCAAGTGCGCATACTACCCAGGAAAAACGACTCCGTTTTCCCGCGTCGTTGGGCACCGCCGGGATTGTGTAGACGAAAACACATCTGCCGGACTTTCTGGGGCCACTTCCCAGGGGCACAGGGGCTCTGTGCCTCTGGGCCTGCCCCTGGGGGAGGGCTAAATTGGACCATGTCATAGTCTATGTGCCAGGAAGGATTCGGGAAGAAAGACCTTGTGCTGTGTGTTGGTGGGACAGGATTTCAAATTTACTCATTTATGACAAAGAAAAAACAAAGTTGTTTTTAGAAGTCGTTTTGATCTAAGAATGGAGTAAGTTGTGTCAAAATGTCACCTCCTCCTCTGTTGTCACCAACAAGCACTCAGTAGCTCAGCAGTTGGGGTCCCCACTGATGGCTTATTGGTAAGAACGTGCAGACAAGCAGTTACGGCAAGGGGACATTTAGGTTCCAAGTACCCAGGAACCGGTAAGAAATACCCCAGAGTTCTGATCTGGGTCAGGCGACACTTTGCTGACCTTTGCTGCTCTTCAAAGACCTTGGGGTCAGTAGCTCTGGAAGATGAGCTCACCATCAACACCAGACACCACTGTTCCCTAGCAACGGGCTCCAGCAACAGGGGACTCTGACCTTTGCACTAAGAGCTGGACACCCGCCCTTGGTTGGCTGAGCCACCTCTCTCTGTAAAACCAACCTCATGGACAAGGCACACCCCACCCAGCTGGGACTCCACTCCTTTCCCCTCTTCTTGCCTAGAACAATACTGGTGACTCTGTCGTTGGAGTATCTTATTCCCATGTTGTCTCACAAAAAGACCTCATCCCATGTGCTAGCAGCTTGTGGAATCCCTGCAGCGAACCTGTCTGTGTTAAGCAAACTCCTGCGGAGACAACCTCAGTCTCTGAACACAATCTGCCCCCCAGAATGAGCAGCATGGATACGGCCAAACACTGTCTAATGCAGATGAGCAACATCTAGTTCCCTATCATCACTGCAACAAACTTCTACAAGGTTAGTGCCTTCAAACAACACACATTTATGGTCTGACGTTTCTGGTGGTCAGTGTGACGTGGGTCTCCCTGGGTTACTGTGGAGGTGTCCGCAGCCACTGGGGGAGAATCCTGTCCCTTGTCTTTTCCAGCTCCCAGAAGCTGCCTGGCTCATGGCGCCCTCCCTCATCATCAGGGCCAGAAGTGCAGGGTGTTCGGATCTCTCTGTGAGCTGACTCTGCCTCGCCTGCCTCCCTCTCCCCCTCAGAAGGGCCCGTGGGCTGGTGTGGGGTGCTCACAGGTAACCCAGGCCCATCTCCCCATCTCCAGTGGGCTAACTCGGAACATGGACTCCATCTGCGCCCATCAGTCCCCCTGCGCGTGTGACCCATCCCCAAGCCCGTGGGGTTAGGACACGAGTTTCTTCAGGACCCAGTATTCTGTCACAGGGAGGTTACTTCAACTACGAAATAGCTAGTACACGTCCCTGGAAATTACAGAGTGACGTTCAGTGTGATGGGACTCCTACCATGTACGTAAGGGGGAGTCACAGACCGAGGGCCACCCAGAAGGGGAAGAGGGTCACCAGACTCACAAAGGGATCTGCATGTAGAGGATGAAAAAGGAAGGAAACAGGAGACGCTAGATAACTTTCCTAGGGTCTTGGTGTCAGACATGGGTTTATCAGGATAGTCTAAGAATCAGGAACACAGATCACGAAAATAAGTTAAAAGCAAAATCAGTCTATTTCCTTCTGTCAGATAGCCCAGACTTGGTATTTACATTAGCGAGAGGTTTACAGAATTTAACCTGTCTCCATGAGAACAGATTTATTGCATCTTGTGGTGAGGGGGTTGGGGGGGTGGGGGAGCAGGGGGGCACGGACAATGGGGGAGGCAGCCTTCCCGGGTAAGAGCTTTGGTCAGAAACAGCACAGTGGTTCCTGCTCACACCCCACTGACCGACTATCCAGGGCAGGGTTACACGAAAACTCCTCCTGTGAGGATGTGGAATGATACCCACCAGCTTTGCCAGGATGCTGGGAGAGAAGAAAGACAGGAAGACAGGATTCTAGCAGAGGGCTAGCGGTCCCCTCCCCCCACCCCTGCCACCACCATCCCAGAGAGGAGAACTTGAGCCTCAAGGCTCCGCTCCCAGAGCTCTGACCCTCTTCTTGGCTCCCAAACAGATCACACTGGGCACTGACGTGCTCCTGTGTGGAGAGCCGAACCGATGGGAGTTCTCTCTGCTTCTGCTCCCCTACCCAAGGGGTGACGTCACCCACACCCACCTCTTCAGAGCGGACACACAGAGGACAAAGCGGCGGGACAGTGAGGGAAGCGCGGGAAGAAAGGGCGACCCCCAACCAGCAACAGAGAGAGAAAAAGCACCACAGTCTAAGAGAGCTCCACTTCACCGCTTTCTAGAAAAAAATAGAAAACTTCCAGTTCGGTGTCTGTCATTGTCCTTACAAAACACAGTCCCACCTCCCTTAAGATATGTTGGATGGACAGACACCCTACGGGAAGGCAGGGCATATAAAAACGTCTAGTCCTTGGCTTAGCACAGGGTAAATCCTGAATAAAGGATGCTATTAACACTATCAATATTTATGTGGTTTTCCTAAAATGGTAATTCATTTCTTATAGATTTCCTTTTAAAGCAAAGGAAATTAAATTTGAAAGATTAACGAGATCGAGCTAAATATTTTTTTTTGCTCTTGAGTTAAACTGTAAGTTTGATCTGTGACATTACTGCTCGTATTTCTGAATGGGTTTTTTTTTTTGTTGTTGTTGCTGCTGCCACCGCTTGGACTATGAGCAAACCAATCAATGCCGCATCAATAATTAAGCAGAGAATATTAGTCTCACTGCATCTTGGCAACGTGAGAGATTGAGAAATAGCTCTTGCTCGATCCTTTAGGCAATAGGTGTGAAAACATAAATTTCTGTATGCATATGCTGTGGTTTATAAATAAACCTCTAGCTAATGTGATCTCCAAGTGCAAATTATATCAATGTTATACTGTTTCACCACTTCTAAGACAAATGGAATCTCTTTTCTAGAAGGATCTCGGCTCATAGAACTGCAGACGCTAAGGTTTGGATGGGACCAAATCTACACTTTCAGAATCTTTTGTCCTACACCTGCCAGCTGTGTATCTAGTCTCCCCCATAGGAAGTTTGCTATTTCACAAGAAGTGGTTTTATCAATGGACATTACCAACCTATTAATTAATCAATTAATTAATTTAAAATAGACAGTTTTACATTTCAGGCTGGGTGATAGTAATAGTTTTCATATTCTGAATTCCTCCTACAAGCCAGACACTGTCCACCATCTATTTAATTGTCCCAAGAATCTGATATCATGTGACTTTATTGTTAGCCTTATTTTAACATGAGGAAAATGATGTTGAAAAGATAAAGTCATTTGCCTATAGTCCCACAGCCCCTGGGCGGGGGCATAGTCTAACCCCACATGTCACACTCGCTCCTCAAAGGCATGGCTGACACCGTTGTTGAGAACTGTGGGGTTGAGAGTAAGACGTGGCAACAATGAACTAACTGACACACAGGTTAGGGAGGGCATGACTCACACAGGTACATAGCATTGTGAGCACACAGGGGTGCATACTATTCAGATGTGTTTCTATTTGTTTTCCATATCCATTTTCTTTAAAAAAAAAAAAACAAGGATTTGAATCAATGATGTGGGTCCAGATAAGATTCTTGGGCTCTGTAAACACACACCTACATCTCCCCGGACTTCGAATACCAGGTACTAACACAATGCTGGCGTCACACTCGGTGTTGAGACAGTTAGAGACCACACACACATACACCAGCTCCCTGCCCCTTCCCTCTGACCCGTGTCAGGTCAGGGTTAAGTCGCTCCCTTAGGATTCTTTCCCCGAGCGTGCTCCTTCACGGCTTCCTGTCTCACGTGCTGACCTGAAGAAAGGAATCGCAGAAAGCCGACTGGTCCACCAGCGGCACCATGCTGCCAGGTGACGAAGGAAAGCTGTCCCAGAGCTCTCCGAGACAGACTAGCCTGTGTCTGAGGACGTGGGCTCCAGAGCGAAGCAGACCAGGCTCCCGCCCCCAGTGCCCTCTTCACAACCTGGAGCGAGGAGGTCAGCCTCAGGCATCCGCTCCGTTTTCTCTTTGGTGACATGAGCTTCATATTGGAGTATCCTCCTCACGTGTTTATTACGAGGATTACATAAAATAACCCACTGAAACGTTTAACAAAGTGCCCGGCACACCGGATTACTAACAGCTGTTGGCTGTTCGTGATCTTTTGTGTAACTATGATTAATATTTAAGAAGCAAAGGGAAGGGTGGACCCTGCTCCCAGCCAAACCTGCTGTGCTTACAGGAATAGTAAGGAACCCTTCCCTGGGTGTAAGGTGTTTGATCACTTAGAGATGTTTTCCCATTAATGATCTCATTCGATCTGCACATTGCCATGGGAGGGGGGCCACATCATTCTTAACTAGGTGATGAAAATTGAGATGGAGGAAAATGGAAAGGCTTTCCTGGGATTTTTCTAATGATTTTCCAAGGGCTAATGTGATATAAAATGGAAGTAGTAAATTATATTAATGGCATCTTTTTGAACTACAAAACTCTCTTTGCTTTGCTTGCTTAGAAATTTTTAAACAATAAATTTTACAACCTCTGATTTATTGAGATTGATCTTATTAATTAATATTTCAAAGCATTTGCTTCATTTAATAAGACAAAGTCAGCCCCACTGCATTTCAATGTTAGCTGTAATTAATGATGATATTATGAAAATTAATGCTTTTCCATTATCCATTATGACATCATCAGTGTTAATGATCTGTTTATTGCCTTTCTACTGATGGCAATTAAAAGAAGCCATATTTTAAAGAGGAGAGAAAAGCCTAAGCCATTTTCAACCCCATAAAAACCTCTCCATTTAGAGAATATTTGATTCTGTAATCAAGCAGCAAACATATAAAATATAACCAGCATTCCCAAAACCTGCAGCATACTTAGGAAACCAGCGTGAAATAACTGATCTGTACAGTGAAGTATCGGTGTCTGAGTGCCTCTTCCCCAGTTATCCCTCCGTTGTTCTTACACTAGGATGTCATTGCTAATATTTAGAAGTCTCTTTTGAAGAACTTAAAGGAGAAAGTGGGAGGGAAAAAAGAGTTGGTAGGAATGATTAATTTTGTGTGTATTGATTAACAGCCATTCAAGCCACAAAAAACAAAATGTAACACCCTCACTGAATACACCTGAAACCCAGACTTTCGACGTGAAAGTCACACCACAACCAAGAGGTGGAGCCTGGGACTCCTACGGGTATGTATCGCTGGGCTGTCAAGAACTCACGCATTGTCAGCAGCAACTTCACAGGGGCCTTTCCTGAGGGGGTGGGTATAGAAACATTGGCCAATTTTGCCTGTGGCTTTGGTAAAAGGATTGGGGAGATTTGGGTTAATGGAGGTATTGATTTGAAATAGGTGATGGCTAAGATGATTAATTTGTCAACAAAGCCAATGGACTCTGAAGTTTAGAACTGGAGTGTTTCGTAGCTCTTTCTCCTCAGATAGAAGAGTGAGCTCAAGAGTATTTCCGGGGCATGCTGAGTGGGTTGTGAGTCAAGGCCAAGGCTCAGGTGCAGCCCACCACCTACTTCCCACCACTTCTCAAGGGCACGAAGACTCGCGTGCACTGGGAGTCCGGGACACCACGGAAGGAGCAAGAGCGAGGCTCCATCCTATTATGAAATGAGAATGGAATTAACATTTGTTTCTGCAGGAAGACTGCCTCTGCCTTCCAGGCATGGGTCCTGAGGGCTGAGCTGTCTCATCTGGCTCCCCGCCCACCTCAGGGAGCAGCCTGGGTGAAATCTGAAACCAGCAGGGCCCCTCGGAGAACAGGTCTGTGCTCCTCCTCACACATGCTGATTCCCTCGGCATCACTACGTGTGTCTCTGGACTAACTCACTGCCACATTCTCTTTGTGCGCAAGCGTGAACCCTTACAACATCCGAGCCTTCAGTTCCACCCTCAATGACCCCCACGAGAGGCATAAGCCCCTTTGTTTGATCCGGGGCATATTTTGCAGAACACTGGTGTAATAACCTAGAATGTCTATTACCTCACATTCTTAATGACAACATTTTCAGTTTCCAAAAGACCTCATGCATAACAAATATAACAGGACTAAGACATCACTTCAGCTAGCTCAGCTGAATATCACCCAGGGGCCTGAGCCATGGGTTGGATTTAAAGTGACACAGTTCCAATTAGCCAGTGAATCATGGAGAAGGATTTGTGAGCAGAAAGGTTTATAGCAATAGTTCTGTGCTCTCCGCAGACCGCCGCTGCCAGGCATTCTGTGTTCTGTGGGGTCGGAAATTTGTCTGTCTTTCTCACTGTTATGCTCATCACTCGACAGCGTTGGGCATGTCGTAAACAGCACATAAACACTGTGGAATAAATAAATGTGCTGGCTCACACGGCGCCGCACACACCGCACTGCCTCTCAGCGTGACTTCACACTCACGCCTGTGCAGGTCGTGCCCCGCAGCTCCCAACCTTCCATTTTAACGCAGCAGGTGACACAGGCAGAAGGTGCTACAGAGGGAAATGAGCCTCACACAGGTCCCTGCTGAATTAATGGTGAAAGGTCAAAGATGAAGACACAAAGGTTTGGAAATATCAAGCACCACTTAGTACCTGCTAGGTGGAGGCCGCCCATTTAAGACAGGGCCCACCCCATGTTCTACAGGAAGAGACCGCCACTCAGAGGGTTTCCCTGGCCACTGCCAGACACAGCAGCTGGAATTCAAACCCAGGTCTTCCCACTGACATTTCTGCACAGCATGAACTGACTGCGGCAGGCCACCCCAAGCACTGAGAGGGGGATGCAAATGAAGGGATGGAGATAAAGCATGTAATCTCTTTGTTTACAATTACGGGAGCAAGTGGAAACAGAACTACGGAACTGAAATTCCAGAGTAGGAAGAGCCTCCCCCACCCCCGCCTCCAACCCCAAGTGAACTAGGACCTCTGGCTCTTTTCTCCTGGGGACCCTTGCTGATTCTGACCTGGGCTGAGCAGCGGTAGAGGGCTCCAGGTGGGACAGACCAGCCACCAGGGGTTCTGAGGCCTGGGGCCAGGGACCCCACTGAGTCACTGCACGGCCCAGCCCATAGGGCTGGGCCAGAATGAAAGCAGCGAAGCCACAGGAAACCTCTGAGAAGCATGTCTGCCGGAGGGTGGAGCCTGCAATCGCCCCTGTGGGTCCTATCCTCAAAGCTGCCCCTGGACTTGAAGTTGCATGAGGCAGAGGATTGCAAAGAGAGATAAATTCAAAACCAGCCAAGCAGAAAATTTTCAGCACTTAAGACAGAGGGAGACAAAGCCCTCAAACAAAAGCTCAAAGTGTGGTATGTGAGGAGGGAGGTGGGTTGAAGTAGGGGTCAACCAGAGACAGACCGAGACCACCTTACAGTGTGATTCAACCTTGGCCCAACTGGGCTCCTGAAGAGTCCTTGTCTCTTGGCAATGACTCTAACCTCAGGAAAATAACATGTTTCCTATGTACACAGTGCCAGGTAAAACACTTTTTAAAAATTATATATATATGTGTATGTGTACACACACAAACATGAATGACGTGTGAAAGCATAAGAATGTAACTGTCATTGATAATCAAGGAAAAAATAGAGAAGTAAAATACACCCACTTAGTATCCACTAAATAGCAGAGAAAGACCTTGAAACGACAATTAAAAAATGACACAATAACAGAAAAATAATATTGTAAAAGAAAAGATAATAGATGTTCTAGAACTCAAAACTACAGCTAAAATTAAAAAGACATCGGGTGAAAAGACAAAGAAAGACCAGCTGAACAGACCCAGACTGAAACACGGGAAAACAAGAAACAACAGGACACATAGAGCAGAATTTGAGAGATTCGGAGTTGGACGCTCCACTGTTTCCGTCAGACACGGGTTAGAAACAGAGCCGGAGGACGGTGCCCAGAGGCATTCTGAGGCGATGAAAAATACCGACCCACACATTTGAGAAGCTTCATAAACTCCGAGCTCAAGGAACAACAAAGAAAAAACCTCGTCAGACACATCCCAATCAAATGGCTCAAATGAAAGATAAGAAAAATATTAAACCAGCTGCAGGAAAAATTCACTACATTTTTTATGGGCAACAGTCATACTGCCAGCCGGCCTTGCAGCGAAACAACGTCAAGGTCAGAAGCCCGAAGCAGACCAAGTGCTGACTGGCGCGAGGAAGACAAGAACCACCAAGCACTCCGAATACGGCCAGCTCACGTGTCTGACCGTACTGATCAAGACCGTGAGCCCAACACTTTATTTTTTCACAGGCTATCCCAAGGGGCATGCCCTTGTGTCCTTTATAACAGAGCCCCGGGTATGCTCACACCGGAGATAGGGCTCTAAGAAAATGGGACATCTCTCTCTCGTCCAGCCCTAATTTCAGTCTCTCCCGAGGGAGCACATGCCAGGTGGCCGGTTAGAAGAACGCACTGATGTGGCCACTGGTAGAGCACCTGGGTTTCAGCAACTGAAAAGTCTTTCTCTTCTTTCTCTTCCAAGATTGTTTTCTTTCTGACATCTGGATTTAAAAAGTAAGTAGTCCCCAAACCTACCTTCTGACCTCAGTTCACAATCATCTCTCCCGACTCTTTTCTTTTAGATTGTCAGGTGACCTGGAGAAAGTTCCCAGATGTTTTGGTCTGGTTCTCTTGAGCTTAAGTGAGGCATTCCTGCAGCCCTTCCAAGATATTTTCAAAGATGTGGGAAATCTAAGTCAGAAAACCAAGCAGGAGGCATTGCAATTACATGTGGAAGGACCTAGACGCTTTTGTTTTGTTTTGTTTTGCTTTGTAAAAAAGACTCATTAGAGTAAAGACACCAACTTCAACTTCAGAGAACTGGGCTGAGCAGAGCAGGGAGCTAAGAGAGGGCAGCTGGGCTTCCCAGGGCTCCTGGCCAATCCTGTGATGGAAGCTCCAGGAGTGACAGCCCTACCTGAGTGCACGTCCCACCAGGTGTCACACGACAGCGACATGCCTGACCAGCGCCAGTGAGACTCCCTGCTGCTCCGGTCTGTGATTGGACAAAAGTCACTCAGAAGATCGGGATTTACATGTTGTTCAGGTTAGTCCGAGGCTGGCATGGGATCGAGGGCCCTGACCCAAGGCACACCTGTCTCTCTCTCCTTCAACTTGAGATCACAGCACTTTGGAATTTGCATCTGATAAACTTCTTCCTTCAAGTTCCTCGGGTTTTCTCATCTTCCAAATGAGAAGTCTCAGAGATGGCAGATTGCAAGGCTACTGTCTGGCTCTGTGACTCTGTGTGAGCAGGAAGATTTACTTTGATAAAACCTGCAGTCTCTCCACAAGCCCGGAATGCAGGATGGGCAGTGGAATGTCTGTGGCCAGGTTAGGGTTTGACAAATTACTGAACCAAAGAAACAAAGGGACAGCCACACCTGGAGAGCACCGAGCTAATGGAATTTAAATTTTAAGGGTTTTTTTTTATTATTTCTCATCTCCAAAAGATTGATCTGCCACCGCAAATAGGTATTGATTGTGAGGTCGGCTGGACCCTGATTCTGTCGTCTGTGTTCTTGCTGGGCTGCCTCTCAGAGACACAGAGGGAAAAATATCCATCTCAGTGAGCAACCTCAATCGGTGATGGTGAAATCTGAGTGGCACTGTCCTTTATCCACACTCGACACACGAGTGACCCAAATCTGTCTTTATAATTTCCTGGGACAGAGGACCATCAATGCTACTATGCATCATGCTTGCGTTCTCCAGGCTAGTGGGTGACCACTTCTGCAGCGGGCCACCGTCGGCTGGAGCCCCACCAAAGCCGCCGGGAATGAAGGTCTTCATGCATCAGGACCCCACCTTGCCTGGTCCCAGATCCTGTTAAACCAATGTCAGTGCAGACCTGGCATTTAGTCTGCCCATCTCAGAGTACATTTGCCCGTGATAAAATCTGGTGTACACCACCCCACGGCACCATTCTCCTGTAAACTCCAGATTCGTTCTGGATTATATGGCTTACCCACTCCTTTGAGTCACAGAGAGAACTCTGTTCTCCACTGGGTCAGAAGTTCTGTCCTGTGTCCATGTCTACATGCCTGGAGCTCTGATATCCTGCCTAGGAGGCCAGTTGGATTTGTGTTAATGGAACACAACATGGGCCTCCCCATGTAGAACCAAGGGGATATTACTGGCCTAACTATAATGACCATTTACAGCCTCTAGCCTCTCGGGCTGCTGAAGCCCTCCCTCCGCTGATGATATCTGTTAGAGGCACAGAAGCCTCAACCCATCCATTTCAGTCCACAGGTTACTAGAATCCGTTCACTTGGCCCTGTCTTTGAGACTCGGCCTCAGGGTGGAGCGCTGGTCTCCAGAAAAGCCCTTTATGTTCTAGAGAAAACCACAGACATCTCTATCCTGCTGTCCTCTGCCCACCTGCTCACAAAGACCTCCTCCCTGGCTCCCCTGGTCATGAATCTTGAATCCACAGGGATTATGACGTTGGAATTGCCTGCTTGCCGTAGTGCATTTATCCTTTATCTCCTTCCATCTTCCCTGTGTGTTACCTTGACATGATACTGCACAATCTTGCGGAAGTCTCCCTTGGCGTGGGCCACTATCACTTTGGAAGTCTTAAATAGGATGGCGGTGTGAGCGGCCCCTGCTAATACGAATAGGGAAGTTCTCCAGAAACCACTAACCAAAGTACAAACCCCTCCATTTTTACCCCCTCCCTGCTGGTCATCAGCTGATAAGGCATTTCTGTTACGTTTCTTCTTCCATAAGTAAGCCTGAAACTCTCAACGTCAGCTGAATAGCCAAGGAGCGGTCCCTGAGTGGGAGACCCCTTCCACTCACCCACGATACCTTCCTTTCTCCCAGTTCCACAGACACTAACCTCCTACAACTACATATGCACAGAATTAGACCAAATAGTGTTATTTACAATTTTTAAGTAAAACAATTGAGGTATCATCAACACGTAACATTGCATAGTCTTTCCTCAGCACCTATGGGCACAGGTGCCGGGTGTCCTGCGCACACCAGAGTCTTTGGTTGCTAAGGCCCTCAGTCTTCCCCCCAGACCTGCGGGTTCTGCACCCACGGATTCAATCCGCCGTGCACTGGGAATTCGGACCCTGGCCGACCTCACTGCTGTAGAACCCACAGGTACAGAGAGCGCTGACTGCATTAGTTTCACATGTAGAACACAATGATTTACCAGTTATATAAACTGAAATTGAAAAACGATCACCACAATGAGAAAGAGAAATAAGGGGAGAGAGAGAGAGAATGATTTTAAGGAATTGGCACATAAAATTACAGAAGTTGGCGCGTCCAAACTCGGCTGGCTGGCCTGGCCAGCGAGAGACCCTAGACAGAGCTGGTGCTGCAGTTCAAGTCCGAAGGCTGTCTGCCGACAGACTCCCCCCTTGGTGTAGGGAGTTCAGTCTTTCAGTCTCTTCAGGCCCCCAGCTGCCCCGATGAGGCCCACCCATGTTATGTAGGAGTATCTGCTTTATTCAAAGGCCACTGTTGTAAATGTTATCTCATCCAAAATGCCCTCACAGAAACATTAAGATTAACATTTCACCACATATCTGGGCCCCAGGTCCCAGTCCAGTGGACACAGGAAATGAATGACCACGTTGCCTAAGCCCCCAGGTCCCAAATTCTGCGAGTCTTTAGGGGCTGACTTCACTGTGCTCAGTGCATGCGTGTGTCCCCGCCACTCCTGTGAAGCACGTGCTCAGTCCCGCGCAGGGCGTGGTGGGCAGCCCAGGGCAGTCTCTGCAGGAGGCTTGCTGACTGCCCTCTGGGCTGTGTCCCTGCCCACCGCGGGATTATCAAAACTCTCTCCAACACAAATGGTGCCATCTTTTGAGCCTGAAATGTCTGAAGCATGCCGCAGGTGACTGGGAATTATTGCTGAGGGACAAGGAGGCACCAGTGAAATGTCTTATCAGGAAGGGGACAATGGGGGGAAGGGTTTTCAGGAACATCTACAAAGGACACATGGACAAATCCAGAGGGGGGTAGGATCAAGGGCGGGAAGTGGGGATGGCTGGGGTGGGGGGTGTGGTGGGGGAAATGGAGACAACTGTACTTGAACAACTCTAAAAAAAAGTTAAAAAAAAGAAAAAAGTTTGTCAAAAAGGGAGTCTTATGTTAGGTCCTAATTTTGTAAACAATACCCTTTTGACACTGAAACGATTCTTGTGTCCCGAGGGCCCCTATTTCTAGGGGAGAAGAGCAGTTTTTCTGGATGCTAGGCAAGAAGCGCTGGGAACAATAGGCTTGAAGAGCTGGACAGGCCAGGACGGGACGGGGCAGGTGGGGGAGAAACACCCACCCTCCAGGGGGAGCCCTTGGTGGGAACAAACTGTGTCCTTCGCAAATGAAAGTCCCATTCAGGATCCAATGGCTGGAACTCATCAATGTTTAATCCACAAAGAAGAAAACAAATTTGATTCGAATTGGAAAGGCATTCTTCTGCCAAGTCTCTAGACATTCACAGATAAATTCAGAGTTTGCGAGTTTGAATTTTCATAAACTCCCGATGCAATTTAGAAAGCGTTTCTAATATAATGATATCATCACCTCTTCACATCTTTATTCACCAGCCTCCTTGACAAGAAGCTTGACTTCCCAATGCAAAATCATTATCTCTGATTAGTGATGTGCGTTAGACCAGGCCTCTGCTGCCCAACTGGGTCGAGATTTATGTTTGAATACATGGAAATTTTTTAATACACTGAAAGAGCAGGGCTTGGCAAAGTTTTTATGTAAAAGACCAGAGAGCAAACACTTCAGGCTCCGCAGGCCATGCCGCCTGGTCACAGCGGCTGGACCTCGCCACTGCAGCACGGAAGCAGCCACGGGTGACACATACCGACCGAGCATGGTCTGCTCCTATAAAACTGTGTGGACGTGGGATTTGAATTTTGTATGACTTTTACTTGTCAAAAAATTGCACTTCTGCGTAAGAGCTGTTCTTGGCTCCAAGGGACACGTAGAGGGAGGAAGTAGCCCATCATCTGCCATTTTCGGTCTTCTTCTGCCAAAGGGCACACTATACATTTCCTCCAAACTTAAGGGGTGTGTAAGAAATACAAGAAAATGGCAAAGAAAGAATAAAATGCTTTAAGATGGTGTTTTACTGATACCAATTAAAAATAGGTATGTCTGAGTTAAATATTAATAGACAAATACACTGATAAATATCACTCTAAAATATATGATTTTTATCTAGCTGAAAACATGATATTTTATCTAAGAAGATATGATATTTTATCTAGCTGAAAAAGCTATCCCATCTTCACCAAGAAGGCAGCTGTGGAAACGACACTGACAGTTATCTGGTTAATTAAACGCGTGGTTTTCTTCCTCGTGCAGGGCGCAGAGTAGCCCCTGTGGAGTCCGCACGAGGAAGTAAGGCAGGTGTTCCCACTTCAGTCTTTATGGACAATTCTCTTCTGCTGTGAAGTCTGTGCGAACCATGTAACCTAAGAGTAGATGTCAAATTAATCAATAAATCTCTACCAAGGTAGAAATATTTTGACAACATTTCTACATTGAAAGGTGCTTAGATTTGCTCAGAAAAGAACTTCCCTTTTTAACCACCACCAAGAAGAAGAAACTAAGTTTGAGGATTAGGAGAAACTATGAATCTTAGATCCGATTCAGATTTCATTCATATTTATGGAGTGACTCCTCTTAGCCGGATGATATAATAGGTAATGCCATATTCTAACTGCAATTTTATTCAATACAGAAAGCCGCCTTCATGGTAGATTCCAAAATTTCAATTTGATCGTTGAATAATAAGCCCAGAAAAGTTTCATTAATCGCCGTTCCTACCTCAGTGCTGCACTGTTCTCCCCACACATTGAAGCAAATATGTGCACGCTCACAAATAGTTCCAAAGATGGGATGTGCAATGCAAAAGGAAGTGGAGGGAGCACAGTTTGTGGGGGCCCCTTCTGAGCAAGACATCATGGGAAGGACCAAGCACACCCGCCGCTCCAGTATTCACTCACTCATCCAGAATCTCCCACGTGCTGGTGACCACCAGACCAGCTCTGGCCCTCATGCCTCACTCAGACATCACTCCAAACGTCCAACAGCCTTGCCAATAGGGCTTATTACTTCTGCTTGACAGAGGAGGACTGAGACACGAATTCAGGAGCCAACAGGCACACTGCAAGACAGTGTCAGTGCCAAGATTTGAACTCGCATTTCATCGACGTAGGGAGCTCAACCCATTTCACTCCCCACTGCCTGCGCTGCCATAGAAATGAGACTCCCTCCCTTCAGCTGTCCCCCCATGTGTTTTCTGCATGTTTTCACCAGGACAATGATAAGGAGAAAGCACCCCACTGTGCCTAGAAAGCACCCAGTTTTCTGATGATACTGCAAATAGTTTGCTTTGGTTCCCGAGTGTGTTGGTAGTGGAGAAGGCTGTGGATGCTTGAAATGGGTTGGAAGCCGGTTTTTATTTGTTTGGCATCATTTCACCAGCCTTCCCTGACATTTGCTGTTAATTATTCACTAGAAAATGGAGAAATATGTCAACGCTTGTCACTGGTTATTTAGAGGCGTAGGTTGACAGATCCGGGCAGAATCCTTGAAGGATGTATCTGACATGGTTGCTTTTAGTCTCCTTGTTTATTTTGTATTTTCAAGACTGTAAACTGAAATTAAATCCTCAGCCCGGGGAGCTGTGGTACAGCCACTCACCACAGAGACCGGTATCTGGGACCCGGCCGGCAGTCCCAAAGCCCTGTGGACAAGGCAGGTGGGGCCGACCTGGCTCTGTCCTGTGCAGCCAGGAGAGGGTCCCCCGGGAGAGGGTGATGGGAACCGGCCCCAGTTCCAGTCTGGGGGGCATCACAAATGTAGCTGTCAGGGGTTTCTTTCCCATTCCCCCTGGAAATGGCTGTGAGGAGACTCCTTATATCTTTTCATCCTCTAAGGAACAGGGTAACCACAAACTTAAAAAAAAAAGTTACAACCACAAATGTGACATCCTCAGCTTGGCTGTGTCCGGGGGCTACCTTGTGCTGCCAAGCTGGATCTCCCCTCCCCATCTCCTGTCCTATTTCCCGCGGTCCGGCTCATTCGAGCTGCTCAATGCTCCAAAACAGCACCACTGGCCATTTGAGAAGACCCGAATTTAAGGGCTGACTCTGCCCCGAGTGACCAAGAAATGTCACTTTACTTGTCCAACCTCCTAATCCTCTGTTCTTCGATTTTTAATTCAAAAGATGGAGGTTTAAGAGAATTACTCTTCTGCTCAACACCACGTTTGGTTTCCTACCTCACTCATCCCACCGCAAAATCCAGGTCCTCCAAGCCTGTAAATTCCCACAGAATCTGCCACTCTCGACCCTCGTCCCCCACTGCCCCACACGCTGCCCATCAGGCTCCTTCCACCTGAACTCTCCTTTCGTCCCGCCTGGGACACACTTCCCTCCATTACTTCACCGCGGCGACTACGTAAATGTCACCTTTCCGGAGAGGACCCCTCATCCGGAAAGGACCACTGTCCTGGTCCAAACGGAAGCTCAGTGTCCCTGGTCCTCTCACGATCTCCCAATGTCTTGACCGCAGTGGAACGACAGACGTGACCTTTCTCTTTGACAGACCAAAGCATGAATCCTGATACAAACATTTAACCACGATGCTGTGCAAATATCTCAATACTGTACTATTTCCATCAGTAGGCTTATGGTAGGAAATAAAATTAATTGATAAAAGTGTGCGTCTTATGCATGGTGAAGCATTGACCATCTGAAACTTTTCTTTGGTCCGTTTTCTTAGCAGCTGAATGCATTTCCTGGCAGAGGAACAGAACCAGCTGGAGCAAGATGGCAAGCCCCAGCCCTGAAAGGAAACCAGATCCGTGCCTGCATCTGCCTCCTCTCCCAGCAGGTGCACGTGGGATGGCTGGCACATATCACGCCCGCGTGGGGCTCTGAGACAAAAACATAAACAAACGTGTGATTGACAGCCTCACAGTCTCAAAATCTAGTGGGAATGTCCCCCAGTGTACTGTTTAGGGAGGAAATGGGAGATTTTTACCAATGCAGAGCTGAATTCTTGGTATGCGTGTCCCAGACCCAAACTCCTACAGAGAAAGAGAGAGAGAGTATTGGGTGTGCTGGGTGTAGACCAGCACTTTCCACTAGAACTTTCTGTGATGATGGACACATTCAGGTAAAACAGGTAGCTGTCGATGCAAACTCTGTCCCCGAGTTTGGCTGCCAAGCTCGCTGACGATAAAACCCCCCTGAGACACCGGTCATTTTTCTGTGTTCCTCGCCTGCTTTAAGGAGCCCGCAGATAGGACTGGCTGCGGGTTTGGGCAGGATAGGAGCCATTGCTGCCATCTACTTCCCTAACCCCACTTTAATTGTGGTAATCGTCTTGTCCCCCATCAACATCTTCTTGCATTTGGATAAAGTCATTGAAATCCATTAACAGGTAAAAGGTTGTGACCTAGCCACTCTCTTAAGATTCCTGGGGTAGTGGGGCAAGGCAAAGTGGGCCTGGGGTTTTATCATTATTTATGACTCTAGGTGCTGGCCTTAGAGTCAAGTTCTCCCACCTTCTTTCTTCGCCACGAACCTGAAGCCCTTTCTCCCCTCCAGAACACAAAGCATCTGAATACAGCCCGCTGAGGGCCTTCCCGGGGGTGAGCGTGGGAGGGGCACCCTCATCGGTGGTACCTTTAAAAGGAGGAAATGTCTTTCACTCCAATTCCTTTATTTTCTGGCTGCAGGAAAAAAGATGTAACTCTTCTGGGTTAAAGTTTATGAAAGCAGCCTTCTCGGCACCCACGATGGTGCACTGGGTGGATGGGTGTTCAAATGCTCCACGGGCCCAAGTCCCACTCCAGCACAGCTGGCGGCAACTGAAAGGAATCCAGAGGCTCACCACCCCCTGAGGCTCTGCCTGACCAGGGCTTGTGACAAAGTCCCCACAGGGCTGCACCTCTCCCACCAGGAAGCAATGCTGCGTGTCAGCCAGGACCCAGGGCTGGGAACCATGTCACAAAGCAGCTGCCAGGGTCTCGGAGTTGGGGGGGGGGCCTGCGTGTTCCTGGCTTCACTCACACGTGCTCGCTCAGCCCCTGTCCAGCACCTGTCGCCGGCACTTGTGCGAACTACTGCACTTTTCTGCAATAATATGTCTTCATTATCCATATGTCTTCTTTCCACATCTTTTTCCCCCAGCAATTCACTATCATTAATTTTTAGTACTGCATCCCGAAGACACTTGGCTCCCATCCAAACGTAATGAAGTTGAGATTCGCAAAGTTCGATAATTGTCAGGGGAAGGCTATAGTCGTAATAAAAGGCACGTTTCTTTTTTCCCCTGTCTCTCATGTGGATGGACTGGCCGGGGCCATCCCTGTGCACTCCATTCAAGCTGGGCTAATGGGGGTCACAAGGAGACTTCAGCTCAATACCAATCAACCAGCCATCATCTTTGATGAGTGCCAGAAAACATTAATAACGACGACGGCATTCCGTTAATTTTCACAGAATAGATTACACCTGCAAAGAGGCGCAGCATTCAATGTAAATCGACAAGTATTTACCCCATTCCTGAAGGGTGACAAGCTCTGAGCCAGGCTCCGGAAAGATAAAACACTCGTAAATGGAGGGGGCCTGCTTTAGAAGGATGTGCGGTCACGTGGTGGAGAAGGGCTCTGTAGTGGCACAGTTGTTCTCGGCTAAGGAAATTCCCCAGGGTTTTACAGGAAGATTGTTACCTTTTTCCAATACCAAGATCCACTGAGACTGTATTCAGTGAGTCCTGATGCCTTAGATGTTAAGTACAGCAGCTTCAGGTCCCTTGGGGTCACAGAGCACATGGTGTGTGCCTCTGAAGAACTGAATTCTCGGTTTTATTTCATTGTAATTTGTATTTGATTCAAATTTTTAAAAATCTGAGACTCATCTAGCTATTGGAAAATGTTTAATTACGTTGGCCACAACTTGGGTACATGGATCGACTTTTGCAACTGCCATTTTAAGAAAGTTAAATACAGATTGTGCTACAGTGTAAAAGACACACTGAAGTTTAACATTCAGCACAAAGGAAAGGGATGTAAGCTGTCTCATTAATCTAGTATCCTGTTGATCACTTGTTGAAATGGGAACATTTTAGGTATACTGGGCAACATAAATGCATTATTAAAATTAATTTACCCTTTTGCTTTACATAAAAAATGTAACTATTAGAAAATGGCAATTATGTCACATGGCTTACATTATATTGGCGCTGGACAGAGCTGCTCGGGACGCAGGCCATGCCCCCCTGTACCCTATGGACCACACAGACTGGCCCACTGGCCTTGGCTGGGCTGGTAGGAAGCTGTGCCCACACCTCTTATCTCATGGTCCCTGCTACTCGGGGCCTCAGGTGAAAAAAATGCAGTGACCAGACCGGAAGTTCCTGCAGACCCCACCTAAGGGGTACGCTGTCTCTGACCATGATGTCAGCTCAGAGCTAACACGCACCAAATTCTTCGGTTTCACATACAAAGATACTAAAACTCAGACACATCCGATACCCTGCTCAACATGCTAGTAGAGATTAATGGCTCTATAAAGGGACCGAGATTGCTGTCATACCCCACATTTTACAAGAGACTCAAAAGCCATGCCCAAATAAAGGACCGATATTTGGAGGGGAAGGCAGTTTTCCTTGGGAAAAATGCCTGTACTTTGTTTGGTAAGATCAGGTATTTTCGCATCTAGTATCCTTTGTAAAAATAGGTCATGTTCTCAGAGTGGAAGTCACTGGTGAACTCACCTGCTTGCAAGGACTGACGTACCTGTTTGGAAAGGCTCGTTGATTCCGCACCAACAATGGCGGATGAGTGAGCCTGGAACTGGCCCTGCACTAGAATGCAGGGCAACACCCCCACCTAGTGGCTCCTTCACCCGGTTGTGCACAGTCTGCCACACTGGCAGCACACCTGAGCGCTCGCAGCTTTGCACACTGGCCCTTGCCCACTACTTACACTGTGATCTTGTAATCTGGGCACATCCCCTCCAAACAAACCCAGAAGATTTAGAGAGGTACCATACACGGCTCCGTCAAAGGGAAAGTCTCCATTGAAACATTATGTGTTTGGAAATGATCTCTGGTTTACCCAGGCAGGCTTCCAGGAGGAAGATAGCCTGGGTTTGTGATGTCAAAAATGAGAGTGGAAGGAGGCATTGATAAACTAGGTGTTGCCTTTGCCTCAGTGTTAAAATCCCGGATATTTCTGGATCAGGTGTTCATCCCCTTAGGTTATATAACAAATTAAAGCTGGCTTTGGTAAGGAAGAAATAACCAGCACCAATTTAAAAATGCACAGCAGGTAGGTGTTCGCCTCATTCAGTATGAAGTCGTGTGGAATTATAAGGGATTTATAGTTTTAGGGTCTAGGCTGGAAGTGGAAGAGCCTTGCCAGGAAGCCCAGAGGGGCTGTGGCCAGTCTGGTATGATATATGGGCTCGAGAGACATAAGGGGAATATCTAAAGCCTTGTCAGATACAGAAATAAGAGCATCAATCACAGACCTGCAGCATGTTAAAGTTTTAGATTAGTAGGCTTTGAACATTTTAATCTTTATGACCACAGAGCCAGAGCCCTGGAGCCATCAAATTATAGGTTGTCAGAATCTTAAAATCATTTAACTGTAAAGCTAGTCTTAGAAAGCTCTGGAAAACCAAAATCCTTTGCCTAGTGCCAGAGGCAGGGGCAGAGTTCAGGGACTCATTTCTCCCGGGGACTTTCACAAACAAATGACTCAGTTGCTTTATCAGGAAGGTCCGTGTTTCTCCTGGACCAAGTCCCTGAAACATCCTCTATCTGCTGGAGAAATTGACCTGGGCACTTCCCTACAGATAATGGCACCAAGTCAGGCTGGAAGAGCAGTTGGTTGCTGGAGTTGTGAGGACACAGGAGGGTCAGCACTGTGGGTGGCATTGAACTTGCTTGGACAGCGAGCCCTCAGGAAGAGAAGTGGGCGGCACTCACAGCCACAAGTAAAGACAAGGGGAGCAGCACAGAGAGGAATGGGAGGGAGTTGAGATTCCAGTGTCAACCGTGAACCTGACATCTCAGACACAATCTCCTTTAACTCACAACAACCTCAGAATTAAGGTTTGGCATCTCGGTTTCTCAGACCAGAAAACCTGAGAACGTTTAGACACATCACCCAAGATCAGTCAGCAAATGCAGGTCCTAGCCTTGACCTGCCCATCTCCCTTGAATGCACCTTCATCTTCTAAAACAGGAAGCAGGCATTACTCCCGGAAACTGCCTCCTGGCCCTCCACAGCGTGCCTCCACTGCGCACTGAGACTTTGCCTCTGACTATGAGTCCCGTGCCATTTCCCTACTGGTGCCACCTGGGAGTGGCTACTCTTCTCCTCGTGACTGTGGTGGCTCATCTGAGGCTGAAGAACCCGGATGGGCTGTCCAGGGGGCGTAGCAGCTGTCCAGAATCATTCGAAACCCTCAGTCCTCCTGGCAAACAACACCCTAAGCAGTAGTACCTTCTGTGACAGACCTTGCTCCCTGGTCCTTGTTAACGTCTGTTGTTTCCTTCAGCTCTGGCTAATGAACCCGAAAGAGAAGACAATTCGGAGTCATATCACTCCAGTGCAATTCCTGAAAGCCAAGAACTGGAGCTGGAGAAAGAGAGGCCTGAGTATGGCCCGACCCTTGCAAAGCCTCCTCCCTTGGTTCCCTGTGCTCACAGAGCCTGTCAGGAACCCGCAAAGCTCTAGAATACACTGGCCCTGTTTCCACGATCAGTTGTCAATTTTGTCCTTTCTACCCAAACCCCTCACTCATAAGTAACTGATTCATACACACAGAAGAGCCGGCATTTCTACGACAACAAAGCCAAGAACACATGGACCCACTGGACCTAAAAGGCACTCTGCTAAGATATCACAAACACCCGGTGTAGAAGGGTGTGTTAATGAATGAGTGAGTGCTTAGTTTTCAGGAAATACACGGAGATGTCCAGAGAATACCAGCTCTCAAGTCATCCCTGCGTTACCTGAAACACAAGGATGTTTCTGAAAGCTGGCCCGCGTGTTCAATTTCAGATATGTTTCTCGTTTTCTTTATGTCTGCCCTGCATTAGACACAAGCAGCAGGCTGCTTTCAGGAACGACAGAAATCCCAGAAAACAAAAAACAAAATGAAGCAGAATCTGAGTTGTCTTTTTTTTTTCTTTTTAAGGAAAAAAGAGGGCTCCTCAGCTAGAGAGAGAGCACCAGTACAGATACAGGGGAAGACAGGTAGATAATGTATGTAATACTGATAATGCATAATGCCTGGCTTTACTTAGCTCGATTATTTGCAGCTGCCTGGTGTTTTCAAGAAAGAAGCCCAGCTACCTGACCACCACTGTGCGATGGGGAGGAAGGGCCAGGAAAGCCCACACAGTGATGGTTCAGAGTCGTGATGAAAATGATTCTAGGCCGCTGCTTTATCCACATGTTCACATGTCAGCTTGGTCCTCATGAAAATTAGGTCTTTAAACACGGACAGAATTGGAGTGGCAACAATCAAGGATACTAACTTTTTAGCTCAAAGGGGCCAATTTTTAGTACATTTCCCGCTATTAGAAATAAGGAGTCAAGAGTAGGTGCTCACTGAGGACCACAGGGTGTCATCCGCGACCTTTGGGAGCTCTTGGGATGGTTTTGCCAAGAAGCTCATGTGGATCTGAGAGTCCAGACACTTTTGGGAGAAGGTAGGGAACAGTCTTAGAGGAGGGGATGGTGAAGAAGGGGAAATGGGAGTGGTCAAAATGAAAGAAAATGGTATACTTTCACATTTATATTTCACAATTCTGGAATCTATGAGACTTCTTTTTTTTAAGATTTTATATATTTATTTAGAAAGAGGGGAAGGGAAGGAGAAAGAGAGGGAGAGAAACATCAATGTGTGGTTGCCTCTCACGTGACCCCCACTGGGAACCTGGCCCGCAACCCAGGCATGTGCCCTGACTGGGAATCAAACTGGTGACCCTTTGGTTCACAGCCCATGTTCAATCCACTGATCCACACCAGCCAGGGCACAGAATCTATGAGACTTTTACAAATACATGGATTATATTGTAAAAATATTGTTAAATTTGAAATATCAAAGATCTTGAAATTTATCAAACATCTTAAGATGCATCTGGTCTAATTATGCATATGGTTGACACGAAAACTTAGGTCAAACGCAGTGAAATGCCGTCCCTACGGTACATCGTACATTCATTTCTGGATCAGACCTATCACTCAGGCTTCCTGGGACCTCGCTCGGCATTTTTCATTGCACACTTCTCAAAATGCAAGTGAGTTTAAACATATGCTAATATTCTAATATGCTCTTGTGGCATTATTACAGGAATTTTTTTAATAACAGAAGTATAAGTAGTACTCGAATTTGTATCCTTTCAAAAATTTCAATTCAGCCATCTCTTTATGGATATGATGCTCTAGGAGAAAGGACAAATTATATTTTTAAAAATCATGTTACGAGTCAATTCTCTGCCAACAAATCACTCACTCACTCACTCACTCACTCATCTTTTCATCAGGATCAATTTTATCTCCAGGGCGGGTTATTGCATTTTCCAGTGGTTTGCTTCTGTTACAGAGGAATGCCATTAATTTTGAGGTATTAACTGTGTGTGTCTAAATTCATAAATAATTCCTAGTAGGATTTTTGGTTTTATTTTCATTAAGTTTGAGTGTGTCTCTCCCTCGTGGATCGTGGTTATAACAGTGGTTTTGAAGTCTTCCTGTTTTCCATAATTTCGGCACCTGAGTCCTACCGACGTTAGCAACCATCGATTACTTGTCAGTGGAGAACTGGCTGTGTGTGCGCCTGTGTTAAGTGAATGTGAATTTACTGTGGGCATTGTGAACATTATGTTGCGTGGGTACTGGGCCCTGTGGCCAGTTCTTGGAAAATGTCGCTATTTCTTCTCGGCAGGCAGTCAACCCAGGAAGGTTCAGCCCACACAGGCGCCTCCTCTTCTCTCTGAGGCAGCTGGGGCCCCCAAACAGGTCTCCGCCCTCTGCTCCGTGGGTGGGTCTCATTTGCACACACACAGATGGAGCATGATCTGCTCAGTCCAAGTGCTCACTTCTGACGTCCGTCCAGCTCTCTCAGCCTGGGGTCCACCGGTCTGTAGCCATTCCGTGCATGCCCAGTTCTGGGGTTCGTTGGCGACCGAACAGGGGTTCGTGTCTTAGTTACGCCCCACAGACCTCGGTCATACTGCCTCGGTTTGTCTCACAGGGCCTAACTCTTAGGCTCCTCCACAGACTCAGGGGGCCCGTTTCTAAGTAATCAATAATGAAGTTACCCCTCCATGCCAGTCTCCAGAGCCCCCCTCCCGGATCCATGTTGTTTCTCTCCCAGATTTAGCCAATGCCATTGCGCGCCCCCTTCCCTAACTTGGGGAAAATATCACCAACTGGTGAACTCAGCCGGGGAGATTACTTCTCTGAAGTTTGACCCTTCTGCAAAATCTACCTGTTTTACGCACTTTGCAGAGGGTCCCAGGTACATGTATTTGTTGTTTGTTTTGGTTGTTAGTTCAGAATACTACTTCTGGATCTCAAGCGGCAATTCCACGTTTATGAAAGCACCATGTGTCTTTGTATGCACTTACCCATATTCAGTTTATCAAGCGATTGCTCTGTGAAATCACTGCACCGGGTGTTGCTAAATCAAATGTGGGCATCCCCAGTCTTCCAGAAGCTCGGCATCGAATGGGGCCCTCCCTGCTCTGCGCAGAAGACCAGGGTGCTCTGTGGAGGCTGCCGCCTTGAGAGAGATGTGGGTGGGCTGTTGTGGTCACACAGCTGACAATGCACTTGACCCTGACGAGGAGCTCCTCAAAGGCTCGAGAAGGACTTGCTCTTCCTTGAGTGTCAGTAGCATGAGAGCGAGCTTTGGGTTGGGCAAAAAATCCCGAGAAAAGCTAGAGAACCCTGACAGACAGAACTAGAAGGAATTCAGCCACACGGTTACAAAATTAACTGGGGGATAGAATGTAGCTGGGAGAAAACAGAACTCAGATTATGCCCGAAAGGTGTTTGAATTTCATTCTAGAAACAGACGTAACGGTGTTTTTGAAATAGAGAGTTAGAGGGATAAACCTGTTGAGACAAAACATATAAATGCATTTTTAAAAATTTCCTAAGCAATTAGCATAGCAAGCTTTCCAGAGTCGTTTGGGAAATCCAAATGGGCTTCCTGCTACGTGCCAGCTGCCAAGTCGGCCCTTCACAAACACCCGGTGGTTTACACACCAACACCATTGATGTGCAAAGTGGGGAACATGGGGAACTCATGAAGCGGGGCTTCTAACGTGTATTGTAATGATAAGCCTTTGAATTACCCTATTTGTTGCTATTATATGTTTATGAAAACAAAGCTCTGGCTTAGACTTGCTTCCTGCTGTGAATTTCAAACTTACTTGTGGAGAAAAAAAATACAAAGAAAACAATTTTTCCCATAAGAATATCAGTGTATTCAAGGAAAGCCTGAGCATTTCATAGGAAGAGCACACTTGGCCCGGCTGGAATTTGAACGAGAGAGGTTGGCACGGATTTTGCAGCTGCCCACCTTTGCTCTGGACATGAACTTGACCGTGGCACACCGAGGAGGCTGTGCCTTGCGTTTTTATACTTATGTACTCAAGTACAATTTCCAAACAGTTTCCTAAAGACACAAGAGACTTGAAATAGTTCATTGGGTACTGTTCTGTTATTAGCATGGATTTTAGAGTCTGCTGAAAGCAATTTTGAGACTAATTTAAAATTTAACAAATAACCCTAATATATTAAAAGTCAGATGATAATTGTGCGGTGTTATTGAATCAGGGCAAATACACTACACAGGGAACCTGTAATAAATTATGCATCAGCCCTTCTACATCGCTTCCTAGGTCTGGACAACGCCCAGGTTTAAGGAGGGCATTATAAGAGAGCTCCTAGTTTGTGGGCAGAATGGGAGGAGCAGAACTTACATTAGTTCTACTTTATTTTAGTATTGATGTCTTACTTCATCATTGTTTTTGAAAACACATTTTATGTACTTACTGAACTTTCAGTTCATTCAACGTCATGAAAGGTTTTGGAGAGAAAATCGACTTCGACAGAAATTAAAATGAAACTTCTTCCAGAGAGTAAAGGGGTTTCACCCCGACATTTGAGCCATTTCTTGAGACTCTTTACAGCACATCTTTTTCATTCGTGCCCTTCTTTTAAAAGCATCTGTTTTAAGCTGTAACGTGGCAGGCACAGTGGCGGTCGGTAGCGGAACAAGTAGAAACAGGGCATCATTATATACACAAATATACCAATGCATAAACATACACATACATATTAATCAGGATCATAAGCTCCGCCCGCCTCGGGAGAGCAGAGGTGGAGGTAGGGGCCGAGGAGCTTTTTAAACACGCCAACGCAGACGGGGAAAGACAGAGACGCTGACTAAACACTTTACCCAGAACAATAGAGTCTGCATTTCTTCCACTTGACCTGGCGGGAGCGAAGATCTCCGCGTCGGCCCCATTTTTCAGCTCCCATGCATCCCGTACGTGCACTCTCACTCTGTTGGACACAAAGGTGACCCCCCCACCCCAGCCCCACCCTCCGCCTTACTGGGCTAGGAGGCGAGAGGCCCGCGTCCTGGTTGACCTGGTAGTGGTTCTCCTCTGTGGGCACATCAGCGCGGGCCCTAGGCTCCTCCCAGGACTGTCCCCCCGTCCCCTCTTCTGTCCCCACAAAGGCCCCCTGAGTGAGCAGGCTGTGTCAGGCATTTCTCAAGGACAAGGTTTAACAGAGGCAGGCCCGGGCCTTCACAGTGCAGGGGAGAACCTGCCAATCAGCACAGATGGGCAGTGAGGATCCCATCGCTGTGAGATTGGCAGGAACAAAGAAACAGCCTCTCTCATTCATTCCTGCGCCCGCTGCCCCCAGTGTCATCAGTGGTCCCTTTTGGACGGACAGACAGCACCACAGATGGAAAGTCCCCAGAGGGCCCTCCTCAGGGATGACATCATTTGCGGTAGAAGCAGATCATTGATGCCTCAGCAACAGGGCAGCCCATGGGATGGGGCAGGTTGCTCTGGTCAGCTGTGGCCACAGTTGGCCGAGCACCATCCTCTGCCAGTCCCACCACCACCCACCCCGGGCTTACGAAGGGGCAGCCTTCATCCTGCCTTTGGTGTGGGGGCGTCAGCCGGGCTTGGCTGGTCTCCATGAACAGGTCCCCACGATGTGAACCAGGTCCAGGTCTGTGCCCATGTGTCTTATTCTTCTGGGATAAAGGGCAAAACGCAGCATGGTCTTTCCGCAGTAATGACAGAAGAATTAAAGGCAGGTGTCCCCATACAGGCCTCAGGCTGCAACAAGCCACCGGCCACGAGAGCTGATGGCCAAGTTCAAAAGCAACATGTGAGAGCAGGATCTTTCGCCCGCCGCCCAGGCACAGCTGGTGTGGACGCTGAGTGCTGTCTGCGACGGGGCAGTGAGGAATCTCAGGACCAAGGGACAACTTGCAAACTGAAACAGCCGGAAGGGGGAGCTAATGGGAGCAGACAAACTTAGGAAAAAGAATGAGGGACTGTATCAATCTCACACCCGAGACGTCTCTGTCATGCTCAGCAGAGCCACCTGTGATACAAAGAAATACGTTCCAGTGTGTGAAGATTGCAGCGACTTAACACAACAAGGCTTATGTTGTAAATCCTTGCAGAGGTCAGCGAAGCATTCCTCTACAACCATAAGCACCATAGTTACAGGGCATGACCCCATGTCCTCTGTTTCCGGAATGTTCCACATGTATCATCTCCATTGTAAGCCCAAGGAGCTTCTTGGAGGGACTTCCCGCCTCCGAGGGCTTTATGCGTTGCTGACGGGGTGCCATTCGGAGCAAAGGCTGATCACGGCAGTGCCGTTGCACAAAAACCAGTGGTTCACTGTCACCGGAAATAACTACTTTTCCAGACTGTTTCCACCCTCTGTCATCTTTCCGGAGTGACCTCTCCACTCCTCCGTCTTACTGCCCCCTCATGTACCCCACACTCCTCTCACACCCCGTCTCTGTGCTCATGTGCCCCCATCGGGTGCCAGACACCTTTCCTCCCCCATGCCCCCTGCCATTTTCCTCACCAGGGACCCCTCCCCAGTTTCCTGGTCACATCTCTTTATATTATTTGAATTCTGTCTAAACAGTCTTCTTCTTTTTGAAGCTTCTTTAAAAGCCCCCCCCCCCCGCCAACGACGGAAATGGTATCTGTCCTTGGTCAGAAAGCCCACAGCACCTTATCTGTGTGTGGTTGTGACCCGCCGGAGCCAAGTGTGACTGCCAAGCAGTTCTGGCGTACACCTCCTTCCCTTGAATTCCCGAACGTCGGTTTCCCCAGCTGCAAAGCAGGGCCACCACGACAAGAGCTCGGTAGAGTGGTGAAAATGAAGGGAAATAACTACGTAAACACCCTTGCTCCAAGGAAATGCCCAAGCACGACCAGCCCCCTCCCATCCCACCACGTTCCCAGGCCAACGGTCTCTGAAGACGGTCACACGTTCTGAGTCTGCAGGAGGCACAGCCCACAGGGGCCCTCAGTAAGGTTCTACTGAGGAACCGAACTACAATGCCTCCACTAAGCAATGTTTGTCTTTACAGCATGTCTCAGGTGGGCAGTCCTTCTGTCTCCAGAGCCCCCCAAGACCGTGTCTCAGGTGCTCAGATTTAATGAGGGACTCGACCCTTCTGCTTTTACGGGACAATGTCCTTCAGTATGTCTAACAAAACACTGTACCCACAGGGAGGTGAACTCTTAGGGTTCTGGGTCGCAGGATCAGACCCTGACTCACGCAGACCCAGGGGCGCAGGTGTGTTTCAAGGGCAAGTGAGTGAAGATTTGAAGTCACCTGAGCTTGCTTTGGGCGCAGCATGTCGGCATTCCCGGGGCACCACACATTTCCACATTAAAACCGGGGGTTCAGGATGAGCAACGGCAGCGCGGAGATTCCAAAGACGGTGAAAGGAGTGCGTTAGGGCTCAGCTCCGTCTTTCCGGAAGCACCGCGTCATCCTACCGAGGGGCGTGGGCCAGCTACAAGAGAGCCATCGTGTCGCCCTGCCTCTCCCTCCTGATCTCGGCTGCCAGTCCTCGAGCTGGTCAGGGTGAGCTAGTCTACGCCACAGTGACAAACAGCCCCAAGCCGGCGACTGAAGAAGGCATGGTAACTGTGTTCATACCCTTGGCCGACAGAAGCTTCTTCGTGACCCAACAAGATAAAAAGTGTGAGAAACGAAAAAGGCAGAGGGAAGGAGAACCACTTTCCGTGGACCCACGAGCTGTGTGATTGAGCTGACTTCTGCAGGTACTGTCCCTTTCACTGATCGAACCATGTTCTGCTGTTGTGCCCAATGCCAATGGCAACGGGGGAATGCATGCCCGCCACCTACCGCTGGGCACAGCCCCAACTTCTAGAACGATCATCCTGCCTTTCAGGAGCCGGGTTCAAGTCTGTGAACCAAAGGTAAAGACAGTAGTAACACATCATTCAATCTTCAATTTACTTTAGTTAAAGTTATGCAGCAACCTACCATCACAGAAAAAAAATAGAGAAACAGCCTCCGTGTAAACAATGAACATCTGAGGTCTTATGTTACTATCACATCCCAAGGCAGCAAACCCTTTCTGAATTATAGTTTTCATACCCATTTAATAGTCTAGGAATTATTCTTTTACTACCTTAAAAGCATAGGATGTTTTACGGATCCCCGTATTTTCAAATTTCTTCTCTTTGATGCCAATATTAATGGCCCATATCATATCTTACTGGTAGTCAGGGCTGCACGTATGAGGCCAGGCTGCTTAGTGAGTCAGATGTGATATCTGCACTTTCCTTAATTAAGTTCTCTATTTTTTGCTCTATTAAAGTATCATCAGTCCGTGGCTTCCTAATGCTGAGAATCTGCTGACACCGTGTTACTTTGGCAAGAAAACGCTACTGATGGAGGAAAGAGGGGCCTTAGGAGGGGGGATGGCTGTGCACCGGACCCCGAAATGTCCACTATCCAGATCATTCATAAACCAGGAGGAGGGAAGCAGGCAGGGCTGGAGGGCATGGCCCTCAGGAATCTGAAACAGGTGTCTCCGGAGAGCGAGGGCAGTGAGCAGACCAAGGGTGTGCCCACGTACACCCGGCTGTAGGTAAGGCAGATGTGAGAGGGCCCTTCCACGTCGGAGGACCGTGGCCTCCTCCAAAGGCACACAGGCTGTGGTTGAAGTAAGCGGGTGAGACCATTTGGAAGACAGAAGGAGGCTGTGGCCAGGCGCCTGACCTTCCACCATGGCTGTCTGCACCTGCTAATGGAGGAGCTCCTTCCCTTCCCTACCCTTCCCTTCCCTTCCCCTCCCTTCCCTTCCCTTCCCTTCCCTTCCCTTCCCTTCCCTTCTCTATTTCAACTAATATTTCAACATCACCCATGTGCCAGACTCTGCTCTGCTCTGGAAGCAGCAATGGACACCACACCAAGCACCTGCCCCCAAGGAGATGTCCGTGCACACATTAAGCGTCTTCCCACATCGTACATCTGAGAGAGAGAACAAATATGTGTTACAGCCCTGATGACATCAATTGCAGGGAGCAGTGAAGCAGGATAGGCGGCTAGCAGTGAGGGGAAGGAGTTGTTCTGGGTAAACGTGTACAAGGTGAGATTAGGGAGGGGTGCTCTCGGAGAGGGAAGGGGAGCAGGCACCTATGTGAAGGGACAAACCAGCAGTCCCAGGCACACTCTGCAGAAGCAGGCTTCAGACAGAGAAAACATCCAGGAGCGAGGTGGGTGTGGTCTTCACGTGTTCAAAGGAGAGGAGAAAGTCAAACACCCCGCAACCGAAGGAGCAAGGGGGCCGTCAGAACAGGGCAGGAGAGGAGGCGGACGCTGTGGGTGGCCAGGCCTGTGGAGTGTGTCAGGGATGCAGGGACATGTTGCAAACGTGATGACTATAGAGAGCTCTGAACAGAAGCATGACATGATTTTCATTCTAGATGCTCTGTGGGCCAGGGTCACAAAGAGAGAATTAGACGATTCTGGAAAACACTGGGCACACAGTGGGTACTCAATAAACACTGGAAGAAAAACCATTAAGTAAATGATGTATTTCTCTGATTTTTGTCCCTCGGGGTGTGAAACAATGATGCATATGTGCACGTGTGCACGGATGGGTCCCTGATGTTTGTCGTGGCTGCCCTCCGCCACTGGATCCTCTATTTGAGACGGAGGGAGGTCATGTGACTTGGGGTGACCAATCAGAAGCCCTCTCCTGCCTCTTTGCATCAGAGCCACATGGTGGAAGCACCTGCCAACCCTTTGCCAGCTTTCCATGAGCCTGGCCTCCGAGACACGTGCTGGAGTGTCCAGTTTCTAGTTCCCTGGAGCTTTTTAATAAATTTTCATTTTTTAAGATATTGTAGTGGACCCTGTATTGCATGGCCATTTTTCCTTCCTATCCCTTTTCCCAAATCTGTGCATTCATCTCTGGGTTTTGTAGGATTGATGTTAACTGGCTGTACCTATGAATTTCCAAGGAAGGTCTTGTATGGTGGCCCCCCACATGGCACTTTGAAGGATGAGAACTAGACCCTTTTGGGAGAGGAGGATAAAACAAATCAAGGGATGTGACATCTGACAGACTCTCCGGTTGGAGTCACAATTGCTGGGGTTCACGACCCTTTGAGAGCCCTCTTTGAAGAGCTACTCCCCTCTTGGAGGCCACGTGGATGGACGCTGTCACGCCTGCGAATGCCTGGCACTGTGTCAAGAACAGATTTATTAAATTTAACAGAGCAGAGTATTATTACATAAAGGACTGCCCCTGAGCTGCCGTCAAACCACTCAGCCATCTGTTGGTTTTGCTCATCTCCTGGACACTTCACATTTCCCGTCGCTGCTGTTCAGTCAGAACCAGATTGGGTTTGGCTGCTGCGCTGGGCACAGAGTGACCTGTGTGTGACCTTGGGTCTCTGGTCTCCAGGGGGTGAGGAGCTCAGAGGCCACAGGACCACTGTGCTCTTTGTGGGTCGGTTGGTTGTTCGGTGTCTGTCTGCCTGTTTGTGTTTGGATTTCAGTGAAAGTAAGAGTGACCACGCAGCGACTCTGTGGCCCCCTAGCCTCCCCCACCCCGTGTTCCAGTGTGAGCAACTGCTGCTGGTTTAGGTCCAAGGACTTCATGCAAGGAGAGGGCCGCGAAGCTGACGGTTGCCTGTCATGGAGACAGAGTGTGTGATACAACAGGTGAAGACCTCCAGGTGCCTCGATATGCTCCAGCCTGACCCTGCTCCCGGGGGGAGTCACACATGCTGAGACTCCTGCAGACCCAAGGCCAAGTGACCACTCATCCTCAGGTAGGGGCCAAAACCCCTGTCAGGACCTGAGTAAGCTGTCCTGGGGGTACCTGAAGAGCTCTCCTATATTTTACGGGCCTTCCGTAACTTCAATTCCATTGAACCCCATCAGCAGAAGCTACAGTCTTGGTTGTTTTGTAGACACATTTCTGTCCCTGGACTTTTCCAGAGCTATGGTGAGTGTGTCTCGCTGCTGTTCTACGAACCCCTACGACTTTGCAATTTCTCCCTCTTCCTCTCTCCGGCTGCTGCAGCTTCTCAAAAACATTTATGCAATATAAAAACTAGATAGATTGGACAATAGACATAAATATTTTTTAAATTGTTATTAATGACATACCTTCTGTTGCTGCACTGGAACAAGATTAGTTACAAGGGGAATATTTTAATACAGGAGTATAAATATATAAAATCACTACTTTCTCCTAATGCAGTATGTTGCAATAAACCCCCAGGACCATCCATTCCTCAGCCCAACGCCATCGTAACGACCCAGTCCCACATGATAAAGTGGTAGGTGCGTATCAAGGAAAAAATGTGCATGCTATCATGTAGAGTCTTCTCGCAGCTGATGGGATATTCCAGCACATAACATTTACCCATAAGTCTCGGAAAAGGTTTTATGGATCTATGCCTTTGGGTTATTTTGTCACTTGTCACCAAGGATGTCTCTTGTTTACCCTCACATCTAGATCAGGGAATAGCCTGCATTTATTAAATGCTGTGTTCCCAGCAGTAAAATAAGAAAGGAAATTAAGTAGAGGTTACCAGAGGGTGAGCTATGGATGCTAGGCAGCAAAAATAACATCAGTTAGGACAGTTAATATCCCTCCCCCTGAATTCTCGCATCTATCAATTCCTGTAGTAAGCAGAGCTCTCCTCTGGCTTAGTCATGGCCAGAGGAGCAGAAGTCACGGCCAGGAGTCCCAGCCAGCTCACACCTGAGCACTGCCCCCCATGGGGCTGCCTGTCTCCAGGGGGCGCTGCAGAGACATCGCTGAAGCGGATCCTCACCAGGAGCCAGGCTGAGCGATAGAGGCTGATGCATCCACTATGCTAAGAGTCCAGTGAGCGAGCATCTGAAGCGCAGAAGATGGGTGGAGCCAAGCAAGTTTGGGGAATAGCATCATTACAGGACTTTTCTGCTGCGTTTCCCCGAAGATCCCTTGCATTCTCCCTGTCTGCATCACAAACCACCCTGGTAGTTACACAAAACCATAGCAATGTGGTCCGCTGGGGCTGGAGGCTGGGTGAGCTGGGACCCCTCCCCCAGCGTCCGTGCAGCTACACGTTTAACTCAGCAACTCAGCGCTCCAAAGCCAGATTCCAGAGACTTAGAAGGAGGGAGACACACGGGGAGCAGATGTAACCATTCCTAACCTAGCCTCTGCCTTGCCTCCACTCACTCTATCCACTCAGCAAGAGCCACGAAGGTCAGCCCAGATTCGAAGGAAAAGGAATTAGGCTTTACCTATGCATGGGAGGAGGGTCAAAGAATTTGGAGGTGAGTGTTAAAACCAGCACGTCTTGAATCTGAATGTACTAAGGTTCTGTGATTGACACAGCTTCTGTCCAGCTTTCGCCCGACCTTGACACAGACCCTCAGGACCTATGCTTTCATACTGTGAGTCTCCATCAATGCGCCTTCTTGGGCAGCTACTCGTACGGGGGGTGTGTTGCTGCATTAAAATTTTGTATCCCTCTAGCTGTTCTGTGTAGGAATCCCACCACTAGGATAATTGGGAGGTCACAGTGCAAATGAAATTAATTAATTAATTAATTAATTAATTAAACCAGAGATAACCAGGAGAAGGTACCGAGCCACAATGTCATGCGCTTGTTAATCGAAAATTTGTAAAGGTGGCACAATGGATACAAACAATGGGCGTTTGATTGAGCCGAAGAGTGTCTATTTCAACAACACTTGTGAGAACTAATCCTCAGAAGACAGGAACACAAACAGCCATTGCTAGTGGGTGTCACGGTCCTCTCGCGACACCTTTGTACACAGTACTTACAGAGAGTTTCCTGTAAGCCGGGCACGGGCGCATAGAAACTCTCGACACACACATTTGTTTGTTTTTTTTAAGGAAGAGAAACACAAGGCAAAGCACATGAAACAAATCTCACTGCCACCCCCTGACCTTCCTGGAACGTCCTAGAGTATACTGCTCGATGCTGAGCGCCAGGGGCGGTTTCTGGTGGGAGACGAGCATGCCATTGTGGGGAAACGCGAAGGGTGCCGCGCCCCAGACCCCACAGACATGTCCGTGAGAGGCCGCCTGTGGCTGCAAAGGAAGACTGTTTACAATGGAAAAATGCAGCACAGAGGAAATAAAATCGACCGTGTCTCAGAACTAACCAATGGAGGTGTCGGGTTCCCCCACGCAGTCCATTCAAGCTGCTCGTTAGGGACTGGGCCCCAAGGCGGCGCACTCCCACTCCATGGGCCCCCAAACCGATCTGCTGGGAGGTCAGGAGACAATGCCGCAAACTTCACGTGGATCTTTTCCCCTTCACAATTAAAATTTCAGTGTGGTTATATCAGAGTAGAAATGCTAATACATTAAGACGTATGCCACTTTAATATAAATACATATACTTAGAGCAGGATGCACTTCTTTAAGGTCACAGGTACAAGTATTTAAGATTGAAAAATGAAGCAATAACTGAACGAAGCCACTGGTGTGCTCAAAGTGTGAGCCAATCGCTCCATCCCTCAAATTAAGAACAAAAAGGAGGCAGCTTCTCTGAGTCGAAACAAAGGTTCAATTACTCTGAGTAGCTTTCACGTTGACAGTCAGGAGCCATCATTATTTCAAAAGCGACTAGTTTCTATAGATTAAATGCCATCTCACCCTCACCACCCCTGACCCCATGAAAATATCAGGACGCTTTTATACCATTCTCTCTGCTTTCTCGGCGGCTCCATTGGCATCACGAGAAACTCAGCCCTGAATTGCCCACGATTAAACGGGGCCCATAATGAGCTCTCTCTGTGGCCTGCCTGAGTCCAGGTATGTAAGGATTGCTGTCATCTGAAAACAGGATTCTTAAGAGTAAGGCAGACCGTGTTGTATTACTGATGGGGAAATAATAGGAGAAAAGGGAGGCTTGGGGCATGGCCGAGCCTTCACAGACGGTTGGTGACGAAGCTAAGATAGTTCACTTCCTGTCAAGACCCTGTTGCATGCTAAGCACACATAACGTCAGGCTCGTAAAAAGTGAAGAAGTGAGACAGATTTCTCTTCCGTGGCCTGCTGTGGTCGACTGCGTGTCTCAGTCGAAATGCCCTGGGAGAGCACAGATGTGAGTGGTCTGTGCCCCACCATCAAGGCTGGGAAAGAAAATCCGAGAAACAGTAGTGAGGAGGGTGTGTGAGAGGCTCAGCACACTCACCAAACATACCTGGATTCAACTGCAGGTCCAGACGTCTGCTGGGTGCATCAGCTTCTGCAGATAACAATCACGGTCAACATCTGTACCGTGGAGATGAATTCTCGCGAGGGTGAAATGATACAATGTAACAACATGGAGCACTGCCTCCCACAGACAGCGACGCTTAGAACTAGGTGTAAAGGTAACACCAAGCAAGCAGTACTGACTTGTGTGCCGCAGAAAGGGGCTGGGGGGCTTCTTAGAAGAGGTGATAGGTGAGCTGGGACTCGAAGGGCATATGGAGGTTTGCGAGGTAAAGAGAAGGGGACAGTATTCTGCCTACAGTGCGTGCTGTGCACAAAGACAAAAGGCAAACTTATTTCCCAGAAATTTCCTAGGCATTCGAATTTTCTACATCTCCTCATAGCAACATGGGGGCATTGGAATGTGGCGTTTCTGCCTGCAGAAATTCCGCTGCTATTCTTAGAATACTGCTCAGGAGGAGGAGGATTATAATGCTAATGGTTTTAAATGCTAATAATTGTATTCTTCCGTTTCTGGTACTTTGGAGTTACCTCTGGGCCCAGAATCCTGAGTGGGAAGGTCAAATACAGAAGCTGGGGTGGGAGGTATTTCAGGAAACAAGTACAAGCTCAAGCATTAAAACCGTCTGCAAAAAGTACCAGGACTCTGCTATTTCCAGCTCAAGTGAGCAGCCGTGAGGAATTAGGGGAGATTTTCATTAGCATTTTATTCCTCCCTGTTCACCAGGACCATTTGGTGGGAATCAAATTTAAATCTTGCCAGCTATTATCTCCGTGAGAACCATTAAGTATATTAGTTCGGGTGGAATTATCAAAAAGAAGAGTATCTCTTGATGACAGCCGACCGGGCGCCAACCCATTGCCGAATCCTCCCACTTGTGGAAAGGTCGCTGCTACTTGCAAGGAGAGAGAGAACCCACTGGGAGGTGTGGCCGCGTCCTACGAGGACGCCCTGCGGAAGGCCCTCCCTCTCTCCTCACACGCTGACGCCCAACCAAAAAGCACTCGACCATCGACGGACTTAGACGAGGCCGAGAAAGACACGTCCCTTATTTCTCATTCACCCCGTGCAACCTGCCCCTGGTCAGACGCCTGGGCAGATAGTGAATGGCGGAGGTTCCCTCGCTGATGGAGGTGGGGGGAGGTGTACATTATGTCACCATGCGAACAAGAGCGGGAGTAGCACTCATGGAAAATCCCATTAATTCATGAAAGATGATAAAGGGTAAATGCTATTAGTTAAATAATGGCAACCAGGGAGAATACATCCACTATTCTAGACCCCAAGATATGGAACGTGAGCAGAAAGATTGAACTTTATTCCAGAGCACTGTGGTATTCAAAGGAAAGACAGAAGCAAATTGCATTCTACCGCTCATTACTTAGTAAAAAATTGAGCATCAGTTTGCCGGGAAAGAAACATGTGCTCGGCGTTCCTACTTTACAATACTTGGTGCGGCTCTGTACTAGATTAGCATGCAATCCATCACGGGCTGGGGGGAGCCATGATGCGGAGTATCTGCGAATCACGTGCCTGGCCTCTAGCTGCTTTGTTCCGGCCTCTGGATTGTGCCCCCTGATTGGAGCAAGGTCTAATTCCTCAAGCTCTGTTTGAAGGCCAAGTATCTCTCATTACCTTTGTTCCTAAAATGCCGAGTCATCCACTGGTTCTTTGCAGCCACCTCCCTTTAATTCGCCTTCACCTTCCAGCCGAGTCCTCTGATTAGTGTGCGTTTTATCACCTCTGCACACATCCACCACGCTGCTTACAAGTACCTTTCCACCTGCGCTCCTGGTTCTGTCCCACCTTTTCTCACTAGGAGCCCTAGGTGGCTTCCTACTCACCAAGCATGGTTCATTTACACTGTAACCCAAAGAAACAGCTCACTCTCCTCCAAAAGTAAGCTTCTGGTGACCCTGTGCGTGTGGGATTCGAGTCCCTACTTATATCCCTGGAGGCCCCATGAGCTCAGGGACACATCTCACAGAACACACCGTGCATGAAGCTTACGCTTCTTTGGACACACAGATACCGGGAATACCCCAGGCGAGTGCAATGTTGGCAGAGGTGAGCGGTGAGTAGGTGAATGTGTGTGAGGTCCCACAGGCAGGACTCGGCAGGTCACCAGAGGTCACGTTCTACCCTGGAGAGGGAGGTCCCCTAGGAAGGAGAACCAGCCTCCCGCACTCCAGTGGGCCTGCTGGCCACACTCTTCTGCTCAGTAGCCTGGGTGGGCCCAAAAGTTCGTTTGGTTTTTTCCATACTATGGCTCTAGTAGTGCTTAGTTTTCTCTAACTTCATTCAAAACAATTTTGTTAGATTGTACTGTGACAGCTGTCATATCAGTGTGCATTTAAAAACCTTGTCAAAATTGGTGAGTTTTGGGGCAGCCACTTTAATAATGAAGATGGAAGAAAATCAGAAACATTTTCACCATATCATGCTTAATTGTTGCAAGAAAGGTCACAATGCAACTGAAATGCAAGAAGAGATGTGTGCAGTGTGTGGAAGGTGCCGTGACTGATGGGACGTGTCCAGGGTGGTGTGTGAAGTTTCATGCCTGGGTTTCTCTCTGGACGATGATGCTTTGCGGTCGGGCAGACCAGTTGAAGTTGGCAGCGATCAAATTGAGACATTGAGAGCAGCCAACATTTTACCACACGGGAGATAGCTGACATACTCAAAATACCCAAATCAATAAAGTCATTAGTGAAAATGAAAAATGCGTATTTTATCTTATAGAAAAAAAACAAATGAACTTTTTGACCAACCCAATACTTCCAAATCCCTTTCTCTAAGGGGAAAGACTGAATGCTCACAAATCCTGAAAACACTATCACCGTTTTGCACTTTCTCGGGCACCCCATGTTGAATGACTTTCCCCTTTCTCTTTTTGCTCAGCTGCTGTGGCTAGCCCTCATGCCTTCCCCACAGCGTGCACCCTGCTGCCCCAGGGCCTTTGCACATGCTGTCACTGCCGGGAGTGCTCGGTGAGCTTTCCCGCTTCGTCCAGTATTTTAGGCTTCAAGAGCCACTTCCAACATTGTGCCTTTGGGGATACTGTGCTAACCCAAAAAGGTCCCGCCTCCCCTTGTGTTCTCTCTTAGTGATCAATAACTTTATAACATTTATCATAAATTATAATTATATATTATTTGGAAAACTATTTGGTTACCTCTTTCTCCAGTAGACGCGGCACTTCAGGAAGCCAGGGTTTATGTCTTTTTGGCACTCGCCATTTTATCCCTGGCACCTAATACAAAGAAGATGTTTTAGAACAACAACAAATGAGTAAGTGAACTCGGTCAGAAAAGGAGTCTGTTCAGAGTTGTCAAGGGCCCAGGTAAACCGACACACAGGGAAACCCCTTCGGTGTCCACGTGGGGGCCAAGTTACTGCTCACAAGACCTCCACACGCCAGGCAGAGCCACTCACATACCCGCACCCCTCCCCCAAGTCTCCAAGTATTAAATGTGTAACATCTGCCAGGTCACATAATTATTTATTCAGAATACTTATTTTCTAGGCAGTGGCGCAAGCTACAATATCTATTTCTCAGCATGGTTTTAAATATTAGCTACGTTAACCCACGGAAATCTCCCAGGATGCTATTGATTGCCTATTATCATGTATCAGATGCTGCGTGGACGAGAGAAAAAAGGAAGAGGAGAAAGAAGGGGGAGGGACTAGAGACAAGGGAGAACAAGCATTTCCTTCTGTCCTTCAGTGCAGGACCTCCATGTAAAAATGCCTTTCAGATGAGGTGGCAGTGAAGGCAGCATAACCCAACTGGGTATCTGCGAGGAGCTTTAACTATACAATTATTTACATAATTCCAGCCACCCGGCCGGCCAGGGACATCGATTGATTTCCTCGCTCTGAAATAGATGGTTTTGTTCAGTTCTGAAAAAGGGAACAGTTTCCCTGACACCAACTGCTTGTTTAATAGTTTTGGAATAATCTATATTTCATTAGGATGATGACTTATTACGCCCAAGCCTCTGCTGTGCCTCGCCAACTATTGATTTAAGACAGCGGAGCGCCTGGGCAGCATGTAACTAATGGGTCTC
>PVIA01006864.1:0-91147 GCA_004024845.1 Tonatia bakeri | reverse complement strand
GGGGGAGGTGCCCAGAGGTTGGCGCTGGCCGCAATTTCCCCGGAGCAGCGGGAAGCGAGGTCAGCGCTGGCGTGGGCTCTGGCTGCAGGACTGGGAGGCGGGGCAGGGGTGCGGGTTGCGGGTTTTCTGAGTCAGGAGCTGGAGGGGTCGGGCTATGGAGGACGGGTTGGGGGTTTTTGCGGTGGGGGGAGAGTTGTCGGTGGTCTCTGGCAATCCCTGGATTTGGCAGTCTGTGACGCAGTTTTCTTATATTTGGTCGTCAGGTGTGGAGGTTGGTACCTCGGGACCTACTTCTCTGTAAGGGTCAGCGGGATCAGAGGCCTGCGTAGCCCCTGGTGGGCGCGACCTCTTCCCAGCGTGCGGGTGGGGAAAAAGTGCTTTAGGGGTTTCCTTTAGGGTCTGGCTCCAGTTGCCGGGTGTGAAGGGGGAAAGGCAGTTCTGTGGAATTGTGGGACTTGTAGTCCTGGCCGCGGTTGGGTTGGGTGCACGTGGGTAACTGTGGAAACGAGTACCAGAATGCAGTGCGAGCCCCTCGGATCCTCCCTTCTCTCCTAACTCGTGCTTTATTCCCAGTGGACCCCGGAGTGATCCCGGGAGGCTTTTTTTCCCCATGGGACTGGAATAGGCCCAGTAGACCTTTTCTCCCTTTGTCAGCAGGAGGGGGCAAACCAAGCCAAGTGCAGTTTTCACACTTGGGTTCTTGATCCCGGACTTGGAACACCCGCCCCCCATTTGTAGACTATATGGTTACTCTTGAACCATCCAGCGCATAGCTTATGGTGAAAACATTCAAGATAAAGCAGCATTTAGGATGGTGTATTTGTTGTGGCATCTGTTGTGTGTAAACACTAGGTTATAAGGTTCAGTCCTACATAAATTTGGGAACGCAATGGAGACAAGGGTAACCCTTGTGAAGATAATATAAATTATGTGTTTGTATTTCTTGGGCTGTCTGGACTGACCAAGGATGGGGGGACTTTTTGAAAAAAGATGATCTTGAATTGAGTGATGGAGGTGGCCTAATAGAATTTCGGGTGATCCCATTCATAAAGCCAGATGAAAATATGAAGATGAATAAAGCGAATATATGAAGCAAATGAGACTAGAGGAGGTAAACTCAGAGGAGGACCTTCAGGTGTTTTTCCTTTTTTTTTTGGTGTGATCTGTAATTCCATCTGTCTGCGTTTTTAATATGAAAGATCATCTTAGTCTGTGGGATCCCCAAACGTCACATCTTTTGCCAGTTCCCTTTACCTTTCATATGCAATGATTAAAAACAATCTGTAATATAAAGAAGGCCATAAAATTGGCTCAGAAATGACGTTATTTTTATGTGATATTTTTGAAACCCTTGCTAACATAGTCACTAAAAGAATATTTATTGTAATGACCTGAATGATAAAAATTTTACTAAAAAGTCCTAAGATTTGGAAACCTTTTAGTATGGTTATAAATATAGTGAACTTGCGTGCTTGATTCAATAATGGTTCTTTTCATAATGGCTGAAAATTGGGTGATGTGCAGTGTTTTGGGGAAATAGTTTATATCTATCTTGTATTTTGTTTGTGGTGGAATATCTGTGAAGCCCTTTGTGATATGTAAATATGTAACATGAACTTTAAAAAAAATTCCATACCTGAGGGCATTTTTTCATTGCTTATTAGAGAGAGAGGGAGAGAAACATCTCTGAAAGGGAAACACAGAACCGTTGCCTCTCATTGCCAGGGATGGAACCCACAACCTAGGAGTATACCCTGACCAGGAATCGAACCCACAGCCTTTTGGTGTACAGGATGATGCTCCAACCAACTGAGCCACACAGGCCTGGCCTGGACATGTTTTTTAAAATGTACATTTAATTCTGGAATTGCTCTCATAAAGAGTAAAGTGTTGAGGTTGAAGACAAGAGGTTTGTAATTGTCTTCAAGATGGTGGTTAGTCATTTCTTTCCCTTTTTCTATTACATTCCAAAGGGTACGCATCCTGTACACAAACACAACCTACCCTCTGCCCTAGCCCTCCTAACCCTAGGTTTCTGTGCCTTATCAGCTTGCACTTTGTGCTCTGGTTTTTAGGTTCCTTGATTTTGGCTTTTGGGGAGGTCCTTTATTTTCTTGTGAACTTAGCTATGCATGTGAACAGATGTTTCTTATACTTTACCCAGAATTTTTGGACTCTCTTCTATTGGGAAGGATTTTTAGGTTATCTTCTCTATAACATTGTCAGAAAAGAAAGTCTCCCTAATTGTGTCCACCTTGGAACACTTCTGTACATTTACTCTTTTCTTCCTCTACTTCTGCCTCCAAGAAGTGCCTCTACTAACATGTGACCACATTTTTTCAGATATTACTAGTTATTTTTGTTTTCATCTTTAGCTGCTCCCAGAAGCTTTTACTGACTTACTGCTTTCTTCCTGACCATAATACAGGTTTGCATTATTCTCATCTCAGTAATAATAATCTTGTTACCTCGGTAGCTTAAAAATCAGTCTGTCAGAAGCTGACCTGATGATGACCTCTGGCGTATCAGTTAGGATGCCTTTACAAGTAACAAAACTCAATTAAAGTGGCGTAAGTATTAGACCTTGTTGTCTAGTAACGAGAAATCTAGAGATAAAGCTTTCTTACCTATCTTCTTGTCTAGGATCTAAAACTGGTGCAGCATTTTTTGTGATAATTTTTAAGAATCTATACTCTTTGCTTCCTTTGTTCTTAGTATTTGGCTTATAAAAAGCCTTAGGCTCATTGCCTCTTGTTTGCAAAGTAGTTGCTGCAGCACCAGACATTATGCTTATATAAGGATAGGTAGGGAAGGAGTTTGTTTAGTTACTGCTGCCTCTTAACAGAGAGGAGTCTTTGCCAGAAGGTCGCCATGAAGACTTCCTCAGTTTCATTAGTTAGAACTGATCTCATGCCACTGCTACTTGTCAGGAATGTTGAGGAAGTGAAATCTGGCAATTTTCAGCTTCTGTCAGGGATGTGGCCTTTGCTAAGATAGAAGAAGGGTAAGGAGAAAGCTCTGGGTTGGCAGCCTATAGGTTAAATCCCTGAACTAGCTACTTTGTCTCTGGCGTGGTATCAATCTCTTCACCTGTTTATAAATTTTCTGCCTCATTGTAAAATAACTAGAGATGACCTATGAAATATAGATTAAAATCCTGCCGAGGAGGAAAATAAAGTAGAGATTTACAGGCTGCACATGAATGCTTGCCATAGATTAGAAATAGGCTGTATATTTGGCTCTGAGCTTCCTATTTGGCAAAACAAGAGGAAAACAAGACCAGTTAATTTTATTCACTTGGTTAATGAAACTACAATTCACTAACCCAGGCTAAAGCTTAGACGTTTCTCATCCTCTTTCACTGGTCAGTAGTAAAAGAGGAGCTGCATGTCTTCCCATGCGTGTCCTCTTCTGTATCTGTTGCCATTGCCTTAAGTCTGAGCCATCCTTTCCTATATTGTCATAATCAGTAATCCTTTTGTCTGGCTCATCCTCCTGTAACTTTATCTTTTCCATCATCAGTTGAATCATCTTTGTCCTTTTTGATTCCCCTAATCAGAAACCTCGAGGGCTCCCAGTTGCTTACTGAAATACAGACTCCTCAGAACCTGGGGCTGAACCAGCTTCCGAAGTGTAAGCTCAGTTTTTTCCCCCTGAACTTCTGCCTCCTCGCCCATTGCCTTCAGCGCTACTTCTGACGGAACATTTCTTCATTGCGTTCCTTCTTCCCTTGCTCTAGTCAGACTCTCTCCTTCCACTGAACCTCCAAAATACTGTTTATTTTTATTCTCAATTTTATCTTACATAACAATAGCTGCTTGTTTGTTTTTTGTTCTTCTCCCCAGTTAGATTATTACCCCCTTGAGACCTGGGATTGTGCCTTACTTAGTATCCACTTTATTGCCCGGCACAATGTCTTGCTCAGGTCCTCATATATCTATTGAGTTGAACTCAACTGGTCAACTTTTGAATAGTTTGTGAATTATCTGGAAAATTTTAATTCTTTCTCTTGCTGTCTAGCATGCTTCTAGTTGTCTTTCATTACCTTAATATTTTTCTTCAGGGAGTGCAAACTTTCCTCTATCTGTATTTTTTTTTTTTGACAAAGTCAGCCATATGCAAACGAACTTAAATATATCTTTAAAATCCATGCATATATCGGCTGTGAAGAATGTCTCTGGCATGGAGAAATGCTCAAAGAGAGAATAAATGCTAATGATGGGCTGAGGAGCCAGGAGTCTGCGTGGGAAAGTGCACGTGGTGTGTGACAGTCCCGTGTGCAGCAGTGCTGTGTGGGGAAGGGTAAGGCAGGGCTCGGCAGGTCTGGCATTAAGGTGCCTGGAGTGTTTGGGTTTTTCCCCTCTTTTTTGTTTTATGGCCAGTTCTGGTCCTAAGATTTTATTTCTGATTATTAACAATACATTGATATTGATGAAAGGCTTTCTTTCTATAGAAAGTGAACTTATTTGGAAGTGAATTTTCTGAGAATCTGACATTAATGGTGATATCTTTTTATAATTGGTCAGCTTGAATTAGCATTAATAGCTTTTCATAGCTTGTTCTTTTTTCTCATTCTGAGATTCAGGTTAGAAATATCTCTTGAGAATTAGTCATTTAAGCAGAACATACATTTAAAAATATTTGTGGCTATAAAAGAGGTTATAATTTGTGGCTTATGCTTTAAGTAGAAGAAGGTATACTCCATTTTAAATAGAATCAAGTATTTATTGCATGAATATTTCAGTTCTAAGGATATTTTTCATATGTTCAGTATTCAGTCAAACTATCTGCTACTTCAGATTTGAATTTTTACTTTAATTAGAAAATGTTAATGAGTTGTTTTCAGTCTGGGAAGGTAGGCTTGTAGTTTTTGAAATCAATTAATATACTGAGTAAAACACTGAGTAATATGAAAAGGACCCCACCCTTCCCAAGCAGCATTACCTCTGGTTCTGATTCTTTTTAGTTCTATCTTTGAGGATTTTTTTCTTGTGAATGATTTTTTGAAAATCTTTCGTTCCTTGCCGACCTATAGCAGCTGTATTCACGGAGACAGCCTGTCATCCACTTGTGTCAGTGGCTCTCAGGGACCTGGCTCTCACTCCAAATGGGGGATTCCTGCTTTTGCGGGCAGGGCTGCCTGGACATACCCATCTCTGAGTGTGAATCTGGGAAGAAGTAGGGAGTACCTACAGGCCATTTGGAGAGGATGGACAGTGGTGGCAACTCTGCAATTTCTATTAATATTTCTAGAGTCTGTGAAGGCTGGTCCCTGGGGCCAGGCTGGTCCTGGCTTTGTGGATGGTGCTCTCTGCTGTGTGCCCTTAGGCATAGTTTTGGTTGTGGAGCTTATGCCCTTGGTTCTCTGGATTTCCTGGAGATTCTGTGAACTGTCCAATAGCCTTTGAAAAGCAAATCACTCTTCTGTTTAAATTAATTAGTTGATTTCTGATGCTCACAACTAAGACTTCTGACAAATTCAACATCCAGACCTGTCACGGGCAGTTCCCGGTGGAGTCCCTTGTGGTGAAGAGCGGTGACCTGCCTGGTTGGACTCTGTTCAGAGTGTGCGAGTCCTGGCTGTGGGTGAGTGTCAGCCGTGGGGGCCGCCTTTGCTGGGGGCGGTCAGGCCGGACTCGGCGCCGCCCGTCAGCCACCCTACTGGATCTCATCATATGGAACTCTTGATTGCTGTCTTTCCTTGATCACCTCTGAACACTCCTCCCCCACTCCGCCCCTCGTGGAGAGATGTTTTATTCAGGAGCTAATGTGTAACTTCTTTTGCGTCTTGAATCTTTTTGGATCTGATTAAGGAATACTATCTGTGGAAATAATAACTGTAGCTCTTTTGGTAGAATGTTTGTTTAACCAGAATTCATAGTTGATAGTCCCAATTGCTTTTTAGTCAGCTTTATTGAGTATAATTTACATGTTATAAAATTGGACTTATTTTAAGTATACAGTTTGATAAACTTTGATGAATCGCTATACTGGTGTGTCCGCTATAGAACATTTTTGTCACCTCACGAAGTTCCCTGTGCTCCCCTGGAGTCTGTGCTTCTCTGCTTCCCACTACAATTTTTAGCTTTTAATATACATGTCATCTTAGTCCTTCTTTATGTTAGTTGGTAATTTGTTATTTTGCTCATGTGGATATTGAGGTATAAAGTGGTGTGATAAATCTTTCTTTGTTTTTCTCTCTCTTTTTTTTTTACTGAACTATTAAATCCAAAGAAAAATGATCACTGCTGTATAAATTACAAATCTGTTAATTAATACTTTACCACATGAAACTGTCTAGATACACCTTGTTCTCTTGAAAGGTTTTCTGTGGTTGGGTTTTCTTGCTTCTCTGTGGCCCAAAGGCATACTGTGCTAGAATTTGCTCTGTGGTTGTGATGATGTCTTTTAAGTGTTATCTGGGTCAGGTTGGGAGGCAGGAAAGCCTAGTAGTTCAGTGTGGGTCTCAGAGTCCTAATGTCTGCGTTCAGATCCTTGCCTCTGCCGTCTGTTAGCTGTGTGAGCACGGGCAAGTGGCCCAGCTCCTCTGTGTGTGCTTCCGAGTCCAGCTATAGAAGAAATACCTGCTTCAGGGTATGGAGTCGGTCAGTCAACAAGTGTCTGTTGAGCACCTGTACACACCAGGCCTTGATGTTCATCTTTCATGACGTTTTCATTCTGGTGTAGGAGAAGAGGCAAATAACAAACAGGTAAATCATGTAGGATGTCAGATGGTGTTCAGTTCTGTAGAGAAAAATAAAGCAGGGAAGGGGGAGAGCACCTCCCCTCCCCACCTCCATAACTGAGTGGGGAGGGGAGAGTGGAGAATGTTGTCATTTTAACGGCGTGGTCAGGGAAGGCCTCACTGAGAAGGGTTTCAGTGGCGACCGGACGGAGGTGAGGGGCATTCCAGGCGGAGGGAACACACAAGTTGAGGCCCTGAGAGGGGAGCAGGCCTGCCTTTGAGGAAGAGCGAAGAGGCTGGTGTGCTTAGGCTGGGAGGGGTTGGGCTGGGGAGAAAGGAGGAAAGATCAGAAATGACCTCAGGAATTAAAAGGGATGAAACACAAAGTGCTCGCCTCTTTTCTGTTTTTGCTGCTGCTGATCCTTGGGTAAAGACAGTCTCCTCCTTAGACGTTGAAAGGAGAGCCCGCAGAGGAAAAAGAGTTACAAGAACCACCAAGTGAGCGAGACATTTCCTCACTCGGCTGTTCACCCAGCGTGTGAGGTTTTCCTTGTTGCCAGGCACTGCTGTAACAAACAGCTCGGAGCTGGTTCCCTGTGTTTGAGGAGCTTCCTTCCAGGGGGTTAAGTGGTGGAGGCAGAGAAGTATGGACAGCTGAAGAACGGGGCTAAGCCGCTGGGTTCAGTGGGTGCCTGGGGTGCCCTGAGGACAGATGTGGAGTCATTAAAGTTCGACTTCCGGGAAGGGTTAGCAACTGCCATGTGGGTTTAGCTTTTGAAGTTTTATTATGTGAAGAAAAGGGTCTGTGTGCACCTGGTGGCGGGGGTGAGGTGGGAGGGTGATCTCCAAAGCAGCGTGGGTGAGAGTGCCCAGGACTGTGGCTGCGGAGCGGGAGCTGGGGAGGCCGCGTGAAGGGCGAGGAGGTGGGGGGAGGGCTGGGAAGAGGCACCGGGAAGTGAAAGAAGGGGAGAGAAGTCAGAAGGCAGCTGCAGGGAGAGAGCAGGAGCAAAGGGAAGTGGGGACTGGTGGTGGTTCTCGGGCAGCTCAGCAGCCTTGCAGCAGCCCTCTGGGGTAGGCTGTGTACAGCCATCATCCCATTTTACAGATGTGGAAGCGGAGGTGCAGAAAGGTTAGTGAACCTTCTCAGGTTAACTCTTCATGGCTTGTAAATGGTGCGTTGAGCTTCTTCCTCGGGCATTCTGAGTCCAGGGTCTAGAAGCCCCACCATGACCAATGAAGTAATACTCAACATTTCATCTGTGTGTTTTCGCATAATCCTTGTGGTAACCCTGCAGGCATTGTATGTTGGAATTCCATATTTTGGTACTGGCCTCTGAAAGGTGACAGCGGAGCCCACTGATCATCATGATCTCCATTTTGTTTGTGGTTCTTTTCTTCTTGAAATGGGCCCCACAGGATCAGGGTCTAGGATGAATTCCTTCTTTCCCGCTTCTCTTCTCGTTTCCGCCATCTCACTTGCCATGACACATGGCAATCTCACTTGCCATGGCATGAGGTATTTAAAAATGGGTTCTGTTTGTGGCAAAAATATTTCCATACTTTTCCTTAACTCACTTTTAGTCTTCCTAGATTTTATTTTAGACGTGTATTAAATACTTTTTAAATACACTTTTTATATTTTAAAAATATGGGAGATATCTAATACCATTGGAGAAAAGCCAGAAAGTGTAAGACTTAGGTTTTGGTGGGGCTGCACGTGTAGTTCTTGTGTAACACCTTTGCACTTTTTTCCTGTGGTTGAGGGTGAATTTAAATCTCTTTTCCCTTTAAGGGAAATGGCATTCCCAAAATTAGGTCACAGATCACTTGTTCTTCATTAAACAGGAAGCTGAGAAAGATAGTTGTACGTTCAAGTCCAGGCAACTGGCTCTTGAAGTCAGAGTTTTACGCACCGTCACCTTGTCATCCCTTTTGCCCTGTCTTTACTTTTTGATCTTCTAGGTTCAGTCTGTTTTAGGCCCTTTCACATTCTGATAATAATAGGGATTAAAATAATGAACCTTTATTAGTGCTTAGTAATAGGCCAGTACTGTGCTGAACGCCCTGTGAAGAGGGTCCTGTTATTCAGCTGTGCAGGTGAGGACACAGACACAGTGAGGCTGGATCAGGGGCAGGGCCACTCCGCTAGAATGCTTCAGAGCTGGGACTCTAACCCAGAGCTTTCGGATGCCAGAGCTGTGCCTCTTTAACCTAAATCTGGGCTCTTGTAACATTAGTGCGGTTAAAGTATGATTTTTTTCTCACTCTGAACTAAGAAGTGGATCTGTGTTCCTCAGCGGGAGAGTGGGGTGAAGGGAATGAATCTAGGGCCCTTTCTACCTTGTCACGTTTGGAGTGCAGCCAGCCCCCGTGTCCTGAAGTGGCCGACTCCTTTGAGGTGGCTCCCACAGGTACAGACTGAGGTGGAAGAGAGGGCGCAGTGGCTCCTCCTCCCAGCCTCCTGCGTGGGGCCTGCGGGCGTTAGGAGAGAGCCAGCATTGGTGTGCTCTGGTGGCTTTAACTTGGGGTCCTGTGTTCAGGGAAAACGCTGAGTCACCTATGATAACCTGCTTTCCACCCCTTACTGATTTTCCCCTTTCTTTGCTACTCTTTTGGTTTTGTGCCTTGTAAATAGCAGATATTTATTGATGAGAATGACGTAAACACTTTCATCACTGCTACTTTGTTTGTGTTCATTTTTACCTGGGGTTTCAGCTTTGTAATGTTTTCCCTGAGTCTTGACCTCCCCCGCCCCCACCCCCCTCGCCCCACATTCTGTGAATGAGTTGGATTCCTGTCTGTTTTCTGCTGAGGTTGTTCCAGGAATGGATTGGCTACCAGCAGTTTGGGCATTGAATTGAGGGTGGGGACAGAACCCTGTGGGTGTACATTAGAATCACCTGGACTGCCTGAGAAAAGATCAAGGCCCGCTCCTCCCACCCCCCAGCTTTTATTTCATTGATCTGGATTGGGGCCCTGGTACTGGCACTTTTTTCAAGCTCCTGGGACAAATCTGATGTGCAGTCACTGGATTAGTTTTAAGCAGCTTAGTTAGTAAGCTGGGTTTGGTTTGAACTGTGGGGGAGTGGACTCCAAACTTCAGCAGCTCCTCCTGGGCCATGCGCTGGGCGGGTAGCACAGACCGGGCCTGCTGACCGTGTGCTGGGCCCTGTCGGAGCCACATGTACACCACAGCTCCTTGAATTCTCACAGGCCCCTTACTGAGGACGGCACTGTTGCCGTCTGTGTTACCGTCAAAGAGATTCCTGCTTCTGGCACTGAGGGCGTATAGAGTGAAGTTGACCCGCAAATCTAGCTTTGCCATTTTTCTAGTTTTGCAGTATGAAAAACATTTCAAATCTTTGTGTTTTAATCATTTGGCCTCAAATAGGAATATATTTTGATCCTACAAATGAGAGGCATACCTGTGCCTTTTCATATATAGCCCAATGATTGTCAATTTGGTATGCGAAGGCGTAAACTGGTGTTGTGGATCATTTAAGACACCACTTTTTATAGTGTCTGGAAAAGCCCCCTAGGCTTTACTTTATGGTAGGTTTTATATTCCAAGTCATTTTGAGGTAGGCCCATTGTTAATAATCTCCTTTACTTAAAATTGTGTTTTCTAGTTAAAAAATTACTGATTGATTTGAGAAAGAGAGAGAAACATTAGTTTGTTGCTTCTCTTGCGTAGCATTCACTGGTTGGTTCTCGTATGTGCTCTGACTGGAGGTCAGACCTGTCACCTGGGTGTATCTGGATGACACTATAACCAACTGAGCTGCCCAGCCAGGACCTATACTTTTCTTTCTTTCTTTTTTAAATCCTCACCTGAGGATATGTTTATTGATTTTAGAAAGGTGGAGGGAGAAAGGGGGGGGCATCGATGTAAGATACAAACATTGATGTCTCTCCAGTATGTGCCCTGACCAGGGATCAAACCCACAACCCTTTGGTGCACAGGACTATGCTCCAACCAACTGAGCGGCCCGGCCAGGGCACATCCCTTTTTTTTTTTTAAATTTATTTTTTTATTTAAATGAATGTTCAAGTACAGTTTTCTCCCCACATCCCTTTTTTAAACGATCACATGTCTGAGCTCATATACAGATACGCACTGACTTGTGATCTGACCTGCTTTTAACACGTGGGCTTCCAGGATACTAAGCAAATCTACTGTCAGCATTTCAAACATGTTCTCGTCTCGCCATCATAAAACCCAAATCAACACTCCCTCAATCCCATGTGCATTTGTATTCTCCCTTTCACGGTAGAACTTCCGGAAGACAATTTTTATGTTTGACGTACTTTGTTCCCTTACCTCCTGCTGCATCCTCAGCCTACTTCAGTCCTGCCTCTATTCTGGCTTCAAAATCTTCCCCAAGGTCACAGAGTACCTTCTACGTTGTTAGATCCCATGACTTTGTGCTTTTCAGGCATTCCTTCCCGTTTATTGGTGCCTGCTCTGTGCTGGGCTTTTGCTCTGCTGTGTACGGGGTTCAGTGGAGAAAGAAAACCCCACCCTCAGGGAGCTTGTGCTCTAGGGGGCGTGACAAAGGTTAAACATGTAAATATACATTAAATGTAATGTCAGGGCCACAAAAAACCTCATATTGTATGATTCCATTGATGTAAAGTGTCCAAAATAGGCAGATCTGTAGAGACACAAAGTAGATTCATGGTGGCTTAGGCCTTAAGGAGTAAAGAGAGAAATGGGGGGTGACTGCTAATAGGATGATAAACATGTTTTAAAGTTTGATTATGGTGATGGTTGCACAACTCTGTGAAGACACTAAAAACCATTGACCTGTGTACTTTAAATATGTGAATTTATGCTTTCTGACTATGTGTCAATAAAGCTGTTGAAAATGTCTGAAAGGGGATGGGTACTACTTCAGAGAGGGAAGTCACCAGGAGACCTCTCTGGCATGGTGACATTTGCACAGGTATTTGCAGTAGAAGTCACCTGTCAGGTCTTGTGAACATCAGAGGTTATGGAGGCATACTCAGTGCAAAGGCTCCGAGGTAGGAGTTCGCTTGCATGTTCACAGAGGGGTGTGGTTGGAATGGAGTGAGCGGGTAGTGGAATGAGAGATGACTGAGGTCAGATAACTTACGTCATGTAAGGCTTTGTCAGGACTGGTTGAGGACTTGGGTTCTTTTCATTAATGCTGCCATAACAAATCCAAAATCTTTGAAATCGAAGGCTTTTTGCAGGGTGGGGGGGTCTCCACATGGCATCATTGATATTCTCATCCTCTGTCTATCTGAAACCCGCAGGAAAGAAGGCTGCTGTTTTCTAGAAGGAAAGGAACAAGGCAAACCTAAGTAGTGGCACTCAGCTACACTGTACCTTTGGCTTTAACAACAAAATTGTTTTCTTTTTTTGTATCACTGAGTAAAATGGACATTTCAGGAGGATGGGTGATGTCACTCCTGACTTAGAGAACCCCGAAGCATTCCATGTAGAACCCCAGTTGGAGAGGCCTGGCTCCACTCTGCTAGATCATGTTCTTGTTCTGTCCCCAAAACACTTAGGGTGAGTACTGACTTTAATAGCCTTCAGTTTTGTTCAGTCCTGTCACTTTTTTGGCAATGACATGGCCATTACCCCGTCGTTATCCCAGTGTCCCGTGGGCCCCTCATTCCAGTACAGGCCTTTACTGATTTCATTCGTCATTTTCATTGTCACCGAAAAGCAATGATTAAATATATACTGGTGCGTAGTGCTGCATTAAAAACCTTTTATACCCGATTGGTGTAAAATCTGCTCACTGATTGGCCAACCGGAGTTTAGCTAGTAGTAAAATGTTGGGTTGGCTAAAAACATTTACTCAGTTTTTAAGTAAACATAAAAGACACATTTTTCATTTTTGCCAATAACTTTATTGAACCACATGTTCACTGTTTTGTTCCACACCTTCTGCCATCTTTCAGGCACCTTCATAATTCCATCTTCCCAAAACTTTTTATCTTTTTGATCAAAGAACTGTTCCAGGTGCCTTTTCAATTCTTTCAGGGAATTGAAATTTTTTTCCATTTTTTTGTAAAGAGAATTTTGTAAAGATCAAAACAAATGGAAATCCGAAGGTGCAATGTATGGTGAATACGGTGGATGAATCAGAAATTCCTAGCCAAGCAATAACACTTTTTGCCTGGCCATCAAAGAAACATGCAGTCTCATGTTATCCTGTTGGAAGATCGTGCGTTTTCTGTTGGCTAATTCCAGACACTTTTCGTCCAGGGCTGCTCTCATTTGGTCTGTTGGGAGCAGTACTTGCTGAAATTAATCATTTGGTGTTCTGGAAGGAGCTCATAATAGAGGACTCCCTTCCGATCCTACCATATACACAACGTCACCTTTTTTGGATGAAGACCGTCCTTTGGTGTGGTTGCTAGTGGTTCATTTCATTTGCTCCGCTATCTCTTCTGTTCTACATTATTATAAAGTACCCACTCTTCATTGTCTGTCCCAGTTTGTCTTAAAAACAGAACATTTTTGTTCTGTTTGAGTAGAGAGGGGCATGTAGAAATGCGCTTAAGGTTTTTTCACTTACGTGGAACCCAGACATTAAAGTGGTTAACATAACCAAGCTGATGCACATGATTTTCAACACTTGACCTGATATTTGGGGTATGTTGGCTTTATCCCACGTGGCAACACGTCCATTGTTCTCAGTGTGTCAGTTTGACCGCTGTCAGCCTCAGCTGGCGTAACTGGCCGTGGAGCGTCGCCCAGTGAGAACACTCCCGCACAGAACTCGCAGCTACTTCTGACACAGTGGATCAGTCGCAGCGCCTTCTCCCATACACTGTACAAGTCATTTGTTTTTGCGTTTCAGTTTCATTTTCAACCTTCTTGAAATAATAAAGCATAATATGCTGGAAATGTGTATTTTCTTCCATCTTTAATATTAAAATGGCTACACAAAAATTCACCAATTTTGACAATTTTTTAAATGCATGCTGATATGACAGCTCTCGTAATACAATCTAACAAAATTGTTTCAAATCAAGTTAAAGACAATTAAGTGCTACTAGAGACCCATCTTACAGAAAAAACTGAACAAACCTTTTGGCTAACCCAGTACTAGTTTTGTGAATCTTTAGTGACCGGAAGAAAGAAGTGCTCTTGGAATAGAAATAACATTGGCGTTACTGGTGATACCTTTTCTGTACACCTTTTGTCTTTAAAAGAAAAATAGGTTGTTTTAGATTTAGCCAGTTGTAGTAACTTAAAAAATATTACCCTAAATATGTGTGTTTGATTATTAACAACTGTGGGTGGGAAATGCTGTTGCATTTTTCTTTTTGTGGACCGTGAAACAGCTCAGCGTTAGCTCTGATCAGAAATAAGCTAGCGTGGAGGACTGGGCTGCAGACTGCAAATGAGAAGATGTGATTTACTCCTGGCTTGACCGCAGCTGGCTGTCTGACCTACTTGATAAGCTAATAAGATGAGGAGAGGTGGACAGAAGGACATGACGCACAGCTCCTCTCTCCTCTCCTGGAAGCAGCCTTAGTGGTTTTTTCTTACGGTACAACCACATTTTACATAGGACTTGGTTCTAAAGGCTGTGTGCAAGGTGACAACCAACCTGTATTAAAAATACCCCTGGGAATACTTTCAGAAGGTGCCCCATTGGCGATTGTCTCGGATAAAGGCCACACAACCAGTTCTTCCTCCAGCACTGGAACAGATTGCCGGCTTTTCCGTTGAGCACCAGTTGAAGCAGCTGGCTTGTGTTCAGGGACCACGTTTTATGGGAAATACATCTTTAAATACTACACTCACACAGTGTTGTGAGATGCACAAAATGTGATTGGCATGTGGGAACTGAGTGACCACGGGATTGATATTGCCTCTCTCCCTCCTTTCTTTTGCCAAGTGAATAAAGTTGAATTTGTGTGCGTTAAACAGGGATATTGTGGAGTCCCACTGCACTCTGGGTTTTTCCTCTCCATTTTTACTGCTGCTGTCTAACTTAGGGCCCTAATCATTTCCCACCTCAGTCACTTCAGTAGTCTTCATGAAAGGCCATTCTAAACTCAGGCCACCTATCTTCGGTGCTACACATTTGCCACAAAATGATCTTAAAAAACTCTTGATTTAAACAACTTGCATGGTGCCCAGACTCGGAGCAGTCCCTCTCAAACTTCTTCGCCGGCCTTTTGCTGCAGCAGAGGTTCAGCGCATTAGGCACCCTGAGGCTCCTGGGAGCCCAGCTCAGTGTGGTGAAATTTCTTCCAAGTCTTGTGCCATAATCCTGTTTCTGTTTTCAGGTAAACCTCTTGCAGATGAAGTACCATTGAGTAGAATTAATGCTGCTTGAATGTGCCGTGTTTATCTGTTACATTTGCATATCCTCTAGTGGCCCAGTTGGAAATATTTAGGAGATTAAATCTAAACTCTGAAGCAGGACTCGATCTTTTTTTTTTTTTTTGAACTTTGCCTTCCTTTTGAGTCTTCTCTATTACCATGCTGTTTCTCACGTTCTAATGGTGTGGATCTAATGGTGTGGATGCACTGAAATGCTCCGAACATGCTGAATTTAGGTGTTGGTGTCTGTGTCTGCATTCACTTGTTCATTGAGTATTCATTGAGCACCACTGTGTGCCAAATATTGTTCTAGGTAGTAGGTGTGCAGCAGGCCTTCATGAAGCTTACATTCTAATGGGAGAGGAAGATGACAAGTGTGTGACATAATATCAGATGGTACCAATGCCATCAAGAGAAGTACACGTGGTGAGGTGATAAAGAGTGAAGGAGTCCTGTTTGTTGGGTGTGGCAAGGTTTTGTAAGGTGATATTTAAATGGCAGCGCGACGCAGTATGAGAGCAAGCCACCTTATGGTTAGAAGGAGTAGGCTCCAGGCAAAGAGAAGGGCACGTTCAATGCTCCTGAGGTAGGCGTGTGCTCGGAGTGCACACAGGGCAGCAGGAAGCTCGCTGACTGAGGAGGGTGAGCAAGGGGACGATGAGGAGGAGATGGGACTGAACAGATGGTTGGAGGCTGAGTGTGCAGAGCTCTGAGTCGGCGATGAGGCCTTTTCTTATGGCTGAATGCGTTCCCCTCCCACCTGAAACTTTCAGGTGAAGTTGGAATTAATTTTAATTTGTTCACATACTAGCTAGTTGCCCCTGTATTTACTAATTGATGAACTCTTCCCTATTGATTTCAAATGCAGTTTTATCGTATATATTGATTACATGTATGTTTACACATACATATATGCATACATATTGCCAACTCTGTCCCGTTAGTTCGCCTTCTTGCACACATACCCTGCTGTGATAGTGACCGTAGAGTACATCCCTGTTATCTGTGGGGGGTGCATTCTGAGAGCCTCAGGGGATGTTTGAAACCACAGATGGAACTGAGCCCAAATATACTTTGTTTTTCCCTATACGTGCCCTTTCACTTACAGGAAGCACTTGACAGCTTCTCATTGGCATGCCGAATTGTTAGCGTCACTACCCTTGTGCTTCGGGCCATTATCAGGTAAAGTAAGGGCTACTTAAATACAAGATGGTCCATCTGGTAACCAAGGTGGTGGCCACTGTGTGACCGACAGGTTGTGCTCCCACAGCGGGGACACGCTGGACAGGGACATGGTTTACATCCTGTGCAGGCACAAGATTTCATTTCACCACTCAGTATGGCACACAATTTAAAACTTACAAATAGTTTATTTCTGGAATTTTCCATTTAATGTTTTTAGACGGTGGTTGACTTTGGTTAACTGAAACCACAGGAAGCAAAACCATGGGTAAGGGGGCTACTGTACCTTGATATCGGGCACTGGCAAACTGTAGCCCAGGGGCCCAATCTGGCTCACCACCTAGTTTTTCATAAATTAAATTCTATTGGAACACAGCCACACTCGTTTGTGTATGTACTGTTTATGGTTGCTTTTGTGTTACAGGGGCAGAGTGGTTGTGGCTGAGATCATATAGCCCACAAAGCCCAGAGAACGTATGATCTGATCCTCGACGGAGTGTTTACCGACCTCTGTCTTTCCCTATGTGTTGGTATCTGACAGGGCAAATTCCTCCTCAGTCTTTTTCAATAATTTCTTGGTGAATCTAGCATGTTTCTTCTTTCAGATGAACTTTAGAACCAATCTGCCGAACTTGTCTGACTCCCTGCTTTTCCCCACCTCTTTCTCGGGGTGGGGAACTGGGAAGCACAAAGAACAGGAGTTTGATTCCATTTAATTTGTCGTTTAGTTTAGAGCTGTAATTACTTTACAGTACTGGGTGTTTCCATGTCAGGAGTATAGTATCTCTACATTTATGTATTTCTGTAGACTTTCATTGTTTCTTCTTTTGAGTGTCGCATATTTAAGTTTATTCCTACATGGGTCATTGCTTTTTGTTGCTATTATAACTGAGATCACCTCCCAGTTGTATTTTACAAGTGATTATAGGGGTATACAGGGCTTTACAAGAGGTATAGAGGAAAGGTTTTGATTTTTAAGCATTCAAATTATTTCTGACCCTCTCCTATTAGGACTGTTAATTTTTACATTTGATTTTTTTTTTTTTTTTTGCATCATGGTCTTTGTCTGAATGCATGCATAATTGTTTCATTCTGAATATTTGTATCTCTGTCTATGCTGTGAGAGACTGTATGTGGGGTAGTGAGGGGGAATGGACTTTGACCTCTCAGTGGCATGCATTCTTTCATATGACGTAAGGCACAGCAAAAGGTAATTATAAAACAAAAGCAAAAAACACTGTAAACTTTATGCCCAGTCAGCCTTTGTTGGTAGTTTTTAAAATACCCAGAAGATAATTTAAGCAAGCTATTTATCAAACAGGCTGTGCTTTTCTACAGAGTCATTTGTTGCTTTTAATACAGAATGTAGAGATTGCATGTCACACAGGAGAGCCAAAGCCAGTCACTGCTTACTGTGGAGAGCCATTTGATCGTAGAATAAAGTTGACTAAATCTAATACTTATCCTTTGGAATTGAAATATGAGCCGGGGATTTTTATGAATCAGTTAGTGCTTTCCTAAGTATATTCTCTGTAAAGCATTTGATCTTTACCCTTAACATCTATTTCTTAAGGAAGTGAAGTCTGTTTTAGATTTTAAGGTCTGTTACTTGCCATGAGCACTGAACAGATGAACCATAAATTTAAATTGTTAACCTTTGTGGTTTTATCTTTTATGCCATTTTGGTCTTTTTCCTTGAATTTGTGTTTTCTCCTTAGCTTCTTCTTACCTTGGTGAAACTAAGGAAGATTTGTTTGTTCCTTCTCTTCTTCCGTCTTGCGCGTGTGTGAAGTGGGAGGAGGTGGCAGACGCAGTGGGTGTTGGATACGGAAACGGGGAGTTGCCGACGTACATTACGTGATTGGTGAGAGGAGCCTTGTTGCTCTTGTTGCCTGTGAAGTGAAATTTCAGGTACAGAACCTGGTCTTAAATGCACCTATATACTTTTTCCACCATGTGGAGATTGCCTTCGACCAGCATTGTGGACGCCACGGTGCACGCGCCACGGTAGGGGGACGTGCCCGCCCGAACCTCACTCGTGGACGGACGGAGGGAGCACCGACTCTGGGGCTGCTGCGCGGGGCTGGATTGGACCTACGGAAATTAGAGGCCATTAGCCGTGTAGTATGGAAAACAGTATAAGTCAATACAGTGGTAATTGATATCTTTAATTGAGCACTTATTATGGTCCAGGCATTCTAATGAATGTCACACCTATGCATCGTAGTTCATTTTAAAGATGAAGACATCGAGATTTAGGTTAAATAACTGGTAGACCTGAGATTTAAGCCAGCTGTCAGACTCCAAAGAGAGTTAAGTAAAGCACCATGTTGTTTGGGCAGGAACTGTGGGTGTGTGTGTGTGTGTGTAGAAGGATTTAGCAGTTTAACTTGTTTAGATTCTGTTACGTGAGTTTTGACAGTTGAATTAACATCCAGTGGTGAAAAACAAGTGTAGCATGGAGGGCACGGAAGCCACATCACTTAACGATCTTCGGCAAGCCCTTTCTTCCCACCTGTGAGGCCGCAGTTAAAAAAAAGAATTGAGATCCTTCAACTTTGTTTATTTTTGTTGTTCTTCAGGAGGGCCCAGGAGCTTAGCTGAGGATTTAATTTCAAGATGATAGCGGAATGTATCATTTGTCTTCCTGTTTTTAGATTGGGAGTGCAGAAAGGGGGGTTATGGCTCCACAGTAGGTGCAGGGGGAGGCGCCGGTGGAGGTTCAGCTCCCTGTTGCCGCTTGCAGGTCCGGAGAGAGCTGCTGCTTCTTCCAGCTGGAGTTCTATGTCCATGTTTATTAAGTATAGACATAAGTATAAGTAAATACATACACATTTACACTCACACACCCCTAATATTTGAGCACTTCTCTGTGCAGTGCACTTTAAATTAAGATGGAAAAGCTTCTGTGCCACATTATGTCACCATTTACCTTAAATACGGCTAAGCTATTTAGGTGCCCCAAAATTAACACTTGTCTGTATTTGAGGCCTGTGTAGAGCCGGAGGCTCTCCTCTGGTTGTTGCTCAGCCAGAAATGCTCGTTCTTTGGACTCCGCTTGCTGGCGTGACTGGCGTTACGTATCTGGCTGCCTCCAGGTAGGCCCGAGCAGTACACGTGTACAGGTACATGGATGGCCTGCTGCTCCTGACAGGGCAGTGCAAATGTCGGCTCCGCGGCCTGCTGGCCCCTCTGCCCCGTTGGCCAGCCAAGTACTGGAGTCCTGCCATGGATTAGAAGGAAAAGTAAGGCTTTCTAAATACTGGTGGGGAAATCAGCTTGCTTTCCAGATTCAGAGCAGCCTCCCAGAGAGCGCGGTTCCCCTGCACAGACAGCTTGTATTGCAGTCTTCTCTTTGGGGTTGTTCTTGGCGCCTGGTACGTGTTCCAGATATTCCAGGGAAGGCTGACTTCTTCTCCTTTTTTTATCAGAATGGCATAGCGTGGAGAGTTGCAGTATGTTTTCAAGGTTACTTTCCAGACTAACCTTTACTAACCTTTATGACAGTAAAGAAAAGCAACTAATGTAAATCCTGATATTTTGTGAAAATACATCTATTGATGCTTATTCAAATATGAAGTTAGTTGCAGACTTTTAAGTCACTTTTACATAGCCTAATATGTATGCAAGCATACTTTATAAAGTCATTTGAAATGAGAAATTCAGAAGTCAGTTTAACTGAAAGTTTTATGTTGTGTGGGATTCTAAGATAGAGCGAGTTCATTCTTATATGTATGATTTAGAATAATTCTACCACTACTGGAGGTGATTTAATAGTTGAATACATTCTTTGACTTGGACATGTTTCTCTAGGAGTATGATTTCTGCTTTTGTGTTTCTGCTTCTGTGGCTCATTTAAATGTTGTGGTACAAGTAACCACACCCTCCTCAGAGCTTGCAGGATGGTTCTTTGATTTGCCTGTGTTTGACTAATGGCAAGGGGAGGAGCTTTTGCTCTCTCTGTTGTATTAAGAGCCAACAATAAATATGTTGTCAGAACTGCTGGATGGTTGAGATGCTTTTCTATTACTTTCTTGTTGGAAGCTTTGTCTTTTACTAGTAATTCTGGGGAAGAGATAAGGAGAGAGAAAGGAAACATGTTTCATTTGAGATCTGCTTTCTATTTGTGTAACTTGTTTCATTGGCTAACATTATTGATATTTTTCTATTAAGTTCAAGTTCATTGCTGGTAGGATTTTATCATTACTAAAGTATTTTGTTTTACCTTATAGTTCGTATGAAAATTTCATGAACTTTAGCATTTGGTTGGGAATTTAACTTTGCGTCAGATTATTTCTAGGAGATAGGTCTGTAAATTGCATGTTGTATTTTATTTAATAAGTACCAAGTTAATGGAGATATTATTCAGTTGTATCAAAACACTTCTCATCACTTCTGAACCTTCTTTTTTTAATAGTCTGTGCAGCTGGGAAATAAATGACACTGAATTTTCCCCTTTTTCTTTTTTAAAGATTTTCAGCTGAATTCTCATCTCTCAACACTGGCAAATATTCATAAGATCTACCACACCCTTAATAAGCTAGTAAGTCAATCTTTTAAAGACAAAACTACCAACTGTTTATATAGTTGTTTTAAATGTAGTTGATAAAAATTTAGGTTACAGATACTAAGATATGAAGCTGTTTATGAAAATATTGAATTTTAAAACTTGCTGTGATTTCTTGGTAATAATGAACATATTTCTTGCAGAATCTAACAGAAGACGTTGGCCAAGACGATCACCAAACAGGTATCTGTAAAAGCTAAAACTACTCAATTTTAAATAAATTTCCTAATACAAAGTTACAAAGGAGAAATGCAAGCTGAGAATGCTCAGCATTGTAACACATCCCATTAACAAGTTGTGTCTTGATTGAGGATGTCTTTCAGAGAAGCTGAGGCAGCAGTGTTCCTGTTCCTTCCCAGGGGGACATCTGTCCTGGGGCTCTGGCTATGGCAGGTCCTTGAGTCCCTTTAAGGGGTTGGGGATTCACCCTAGTGGTTTCAGGATGTCATTTCTCTACTGAACTATTTTATTTTAGTTTGTACTAAAAAATTACTATAGTAATGCAACTTGAAAGGTAGTCCATAAATGTTTATTGAATTGAGATGAAAAATGATTAGATAGGCAGGTGTGTGTGTGTGTGTGTGTGTGTACAGGTCCTCCTGATTTATGAATGGGAAAATTGAAACTTTATTGTAGATGATTCTCCAGCCCCGTGGTTCTCCAACTTCAGTTAGCATTAAAATCACTTGGCGTGGTGGGCTTGTTAAAACAGATAGTTAGGTCCCACCCCCAGTGTTTCTGATCCCAGATGGTGCTGGTGCAGTGGTCTGGAGACCACGGTTTCAGAACCACTTCTTTAAACTGTTGGTAATTACAAAGTTTAGAGACTTGCAACTGTATCATAGTTACTAAAACATGCATCAAAAGTTAAAATACATTTAAGAATTTTTGAAGGTTACCACAGTAATATACCAATACATGCTTGTTGGAGAATTTTGAATAGCATAAAAGTAAACTCAGGAGTAAAAAGTGACAGTCCTCTTTTATGTCTTTTAGTCCAGCCTTCCCAGGTTTAATGTTTATTCTTTCAACTGTTTTTACACATGCATATATATTTATAGCAGTGTTTTCTTATTTAGCATCAATTAAATCATACTGCACATACTGCACAGCATTGTGGTTTTCATTTAATGGTGTGTCGTGGAGGTGGTTGGGGTTTAAAACTCTCCCCGCCCTCCCTTCCAAATTGGTTTGATTCTTAGTCAATTGAATATTAGGCACAAGATGGAGATTGAAGTACCAAGTTCATTGGAAAACAAAGCTTAGTTGTGCAGCAAAAATGCAGAGACTTTCAATATTACCCTGAATTAAAGAGCCTTACATTGAATCACTGCCACACCAGATAAGCACAAGCCAGCATACCCTCTGTTCCCTCTCGAAGCCCCGCTCTGACAGTGGGAGGGTCTGAGCTGCTAGGAGGTGCATCTGGAAGGGAGTTCAGAAGGGGCCGGGCACCTGCTCAGTTCCTCCTCCCTGGATCACCAGTGAGGTCAGACCCTCCCCTTCCAGGGGTGTTCTAGAAGGCCAGGCCAGACTGTGGCCCTACACTAGATCAATTTAAAAGACAGTCAAAAGCAGTTTCCTTAATAATTTAAAAGCAATGCATGTGTGCAGTTTTCAAAGTATTGAGAAGGTAGAAAACAAGAAGTGAAGGTTTCTATCCCATTTTGTCCCCCTGATCCCCACCGGTATTATATACACCATTGCCTTCCCAGAGGTAACTCTTACATTCCCGTGGGTGTTTCCCAGATGATGATGAGGAATCTGATGGTAGATTTTTTCCCCAGATACCAGTGTGTGTCTGTCTGTGCCTCTTGTGTGTGTCACTCAGCATATCTTGGAGGTCTCTTCATAGCAGCACGTTTGTAAAGCATTTGCTTTATTTCTTAATGAACGCATAATTTTCTAATTCGTGGATATATCATAATATGTGTCTATTGATACACATTTAAATATGTTTAACTTTTAGCTACTACCAGTAATGCTGAAATAAAATTTTCAGGGCCAGTTTTAATAATTAAGAAAAAAAAAAACACTTCTCTATTCTGGGACAGTATGTTGGTAGGCTTTGGGGATTTTTTTAAATTTAAGAGTTAGTGAAGTTTTGATTTTTAAAACTGAATTTCGTGTTTGTAAAGCCTTTAGGTTGTCTTCCCTTAGATAAGGTAATAAAACCTCTAAGATCTGAATCTTCTACATGATGTAGTTAACTTTGTACTGTGGATTAATATGAGTATGGTTACTATAGTAATTTGACATTTAAATATTTAATCTGAATATGGCAATTTAATATGTAAGTTATAATTAGGGGAAATGAAAGTGGAAAATATATTTAGCCTCATGCCTTCTCTTTCACCCCCTGGGGACAGAGGATGTGTCTGATGTTGGTGTGTGACATGCTGGTGCAGTGCCTGGTACCTCGTTAAGTGCCTGTCAGTGTTGATTAGTGTTAGTAATTTCTTAGTTGTCAATTTCATTAGCATTTCTCCATCTTGTTATAGCATCACTTGTGATTACCATTACCTGACAGAGTATACTTTAACAATTAAACAGCATAAACTCTATAATGTTTGGAAATCTGAGGAAGTTACTCACTGTAATGCCTGTTAGATTCTCTTGGCTTAACAGTAGTCGAGCAAAGCTATAATAACTGTGTATGGAAGACCCAAATGCAAGTGCGAAAGAGGCTAGTATTTCTCTGCTGTCTCCTCTTCCACTTTTCTTTTGTGCTTTGAATCTTCCATCAAAAAAAAAAAGAGAGAGAGAGAGACAGACAGACAGAGTTAGTATTAGAGAAGTAGCCCAAAATGCTGGGAGTAGGTTAAAAAAAGCCAGAGAGGACAGCGCCGCCAGAGTGGCTCAGCTGGTTGGAGCATCGTCCCGTACACCGAGAGGCTGTGAGTGGGATCCCCAGTTAGGGCACACACCTAGGTTCTGGTCGGTCCCTGGTCCGGGCGCACACGGGAGGCAGCTGATGGACATCTCATGTTGACGTTTCTGTCTCTTTCACGTCAGTAGACTTCTTCTCCGGTGAGGGTTAAAAAAAAAAAAAAGACAGAGAGGGCAAAAAAGATGATGAAGGAAGATAGGTGTGGTGTCAGAAGTCAATGTCATTTAGAGAGAGAGGAAAGGAAATTTTTTTTTTGCCTGAAATAGTGGGATAAAAATTGCTTATCTAGGAACTAATAGTTTTACTCAAACAAGCAAGTAGTTCAATTATCTCTACAAGAAATTGAAATAAAATATTAGGTACTGGTAAGGTGTCTTAAAAATGCAATGTATTTGTCAACTCAAATTATATTTTTGTAACATTGTTCAGTGAAAAATGAGGTTGAAATAGCTATCTAAAAAGTACTGAAGTGGCACAATGCACTGTGTAGAATATTAAGTGACAGTGCTATCTGAAACAAGAGTCACTAAAATGAAAAATCAGGCAGTAAGATTTTTATATTAGAACATGAATTTATATTAAGTTTGAAAAAATCAGGAAAATTCTCTAAATTTATAGACCTATTATTTGGAGATGACTAGAAATTAGGCACACAATTTTATGTGTCTTACAGAAAATGAATCCTAAACAGGACTTATTTTTACTTGAGGCCCAAGCAAAAAGGTTAAAAATATAGAGCACTTACTTAGATAGCATTTATTTAGAATTACATGCTTAAATTATTATCAAAACAATAAGCTGGGTAGTAGATACTAAAGGGCCTTTGGTCTGATTCAGGTAAACTTAAGTTGCTCTTTAAAAAAATTTTTTTATTGATTTTAGGGGGAGAGAGAGAGGGGGACACTAAGGAAGAGAGAGGGAGTGGGGACAGAGAGATTATTTGTTGGTTGATTCTCATATATGCCCTGGTCAGGGTTGAACCTACCACCTCGGGTTTTGGGATGATGCTCTAACCATCTGAGCTACCTGGCCAGGGCCTCAGGTTGCTCTTTAAAATGATTGCCTGGGACCAAGTATTAGGGTCAATCTGTTGAAAAAAGTTGGCAGTATTTCTAATTGTTTAATGTGGGAAGAATTACTGTATTCATGCAGTACCTGATTTATTTGAAAATATAGTTGGTTAATAGAAGAATTTATTTGTTGTCTTTGAACACTGAACCAAAAGGAAATAAACCTGAACTTAGATCATAACAAACAGTTTTTATCACCTGCCCAACGATCATATAAATACGAAAGCATCAAGAGAGAGCTCATGATGGGAGAGGTGGGAAAGTTTTCACTCACTGTTCATCTAATATAGAAACATTTAGATTGAAAACCAGAATATCAATCAAGATAATATGAAGGAGCCTGAATCACAGTTTGGGATTACTAATTGGGATTCTTCCTCTCCTCTTCCTCATTTTTTATTATTATTATTATTATAAAAAGGCTTTTTCCTCTTTCATATGTTCCTGCCAAACATTTTTTAGATGTGAGGTAGCTCCCTGAAATCTTTCTTACCACTGCTTTTCCTTAGTGATTGTCAAAGAATGAAAACTTGTAACTCTGACCATTTCAAATGAACTTCTGTGTTTCTTAGTTTTTCAGAAAGTTGCTTTTATTTAAAATGGCAGCCTTAATATTTTGCCTCTGCCTGTAATGTCAGATTGTATTCAAATACATATTTTAAAGGGTTAAAATAGCTCATTCTTTGAAGCAAACATTCCATAACCTTCTTGTTTATATTATTTGCTTACTAATTTATTTTTAGTTTAAAGAGAGTTTAATTGAAGTAGACTGTGATAAAGTTCTGGATCAATAAAGTCTAAATTTAACCATACAAATAAATACAATTTTGTAAAGATATTCACTTAGATTGAAATGTTTTTATTATAAAAAGACATCACCGAGTTTTAAGAAGCAAACGTTCTTGAATGTGTTTTAAAAAATCCTACCTGCCAAGAAACTTAAAGTCAAATGCTTGTTTTGCTGAGAAGTGAGGAAAAAAAACCTGAAGTTATGGTGCATTATTTATTCATAAAAACAAATATGTTTTTTAGCAGAATTTGATTTACATGTTTTAGGAATACATTTATTCAACAGACACTTATTCAGAGTCTTTCGTAGGACTCGCGGTACATGTATCTCATTGTTACTTCATCCGCTGCTGTGCACGCACGGGCGACCCAAGTGGGGCCTCACAAACCAAGGTGTGCCTTTGTGTGCACACTTAAAAATCCGTGTTGCTCTTGCTCAGGTGGAATCCTTGGAGCCATGTTGGGGTGCAGGGTTTGGGGCAGACAAGCCTTGAAATGTGTTTTCTCTGTGTATTTTGTTGGTTTGGTTCATGTTGGCAAGTTACTTTAAGTAAATTTAGTCTTCTGCATCATTAAAAATTGGATTTTTATATAGCCTGAAACTTTTCACTGTCATTCTGGGTTCTAGGGTTCTGCCAGAGGTGCTGTGTCCTTTGCAGCCTCCCTGGGGTCTGAGTTTGACTCGTCCTTCCTGTGAGGTGGGGGTGAGAGGGCCCGTGAGCCGGTGGGCGCCTGAGCTGGAAGGGGCACCAGGGAGGTGAACAGACATCGTTTCTCTGTGGAAGGTGCCCCGTAACAGCCACTCACGCTGATCGTGAGAGTGGGGGGTTCGGAACAAAAGCAAAGGTTCTTAGCTAGGAGGTAAAAATGTTGAATAAATGGAAGAATAAACTGCCAAATTTGGAGGTCAAATTTGAATACGTTTTATACAGATACAAGTAAGGGTGATTTGTGAAACTTTTTCTTTTTTCTTTTGTGAAACTCTTTAACAGAAAGTGTTCATCACTAAGGAAAAAAAAAGTTGTAAAAGTTGGTTAACATGATGATGTTTGTGTTTACCGAGATGATACTCTTGACAAGTAGGACTCAGTGAAAGCCTGTCGTACCAGAGTTTCTATGAAGAAACAGGTAGTGGAGGCGAAGACATCTTAAATACTGCTCATCTGCCCATGGGCTGAGGAGATAAGGCACTTCGCTGTGTCCTGCAAACACTGGCGGAGGCTGCTGCCAGAGCCAACGCTCAGAACCCAGCCATGACCAGCACCAGGCGAAAACGTCTTTCCTCCACACGTACCCATCCAGCGCTGGGGCGGGGGCGGGGGGAGGGGGCAAGCTTTGAGGTTTAGGGCAGGCTTTTATTTCTGAGCAGCGTTGCAGGCTCTTTGAGCTGTATGGTTGTACTTTTTCATTTTGCAAGCCCCGTCCGAAGGCATTAATGAATGAGAATAAGTCTTTTTCTTGCATGTTGGCAGTCTGCAAGTGCTTGGGTTACTCTGCACCTCTGGGGATCTTTTTGAATGCTTCAGTGTTGTTTGTAGACAGGACCGCCATTTCAGGGGGACGATGAATGAGTTGCTTGTTGGCGGTGGGCAGCACTTTCTCTGGCCCGCTCTCTTCCAGCTCTGGCTGCTGTTGCGGGGAGAGAAGTATGGGAGCCCCTTGTGTCTCGGAGGAACCCCATGCTCCCTGTCTCGCTCCCTGGAAGAACAGAGCCTGTTTGGGCCCCCGGGAAGGTGGTGGAGGGTCATCTTTGTAGCCCAGTTTTCGGTCTGCTTTTGTGCTAGAGAAGCAAGATCCTGGAGCACATGCGTTGTCCAGTACCTGGCACTGGGCAGACGCCGCATTCAGGCTGTAGTCTTGTTTTATAACAGAAGAGTGCTTGGGCTGGCGTCTTCTTGAAGTGTATTGCCCGGGTAACTGAGCACAATGAAGGAAGCCTAAGTGTACACTGGCATTTAGGTTCCAGTCCTGACCATTGCTCTTACTCGGGTTGTGACTCTTAGTTGCTGACCACCTTCTCCTTGCCTTTTGGACAGCTTTCTAGAAAGAGTTGTCCTCATTCAGTATGTTCTCCCCCTCCCCTCACATCCTTCCCCAGCCCACAGCAGTTGAGCCTCCACCATAACTGACCCACTGCAATTGGACTTGATTGCTACATTCAGGGTGTGCCTCACTCCTTTCTGCGCTGACCTCTGTATGTAGTTGGCCACTCCCTCCTGGAAACACTCTTTTTCCTTTGGCTTCTAGGACATTACTCTCCCCACATAGGTTTTTACCACCTTTTCCCAGCGTCTGATCTTTCCTACTCCCCAGGGCGCTGTCCTTAGTTCTCTTCGCGTGTCCGCCTCTGCTCTAGGGGCCTGGTGGGGGCAGCAGTAAGTAGTGGCAGAGAGCTCGGGCTTTGTTGCTGGGCTGCTTGGGTTTCATCCTTGACTTCGCCTGTCGCTTTCCACCTGTCATCTAATCTCTCTGGTTCGAGTTCTTCATTTGGAAAAATGGCATGCTAAAAAATTCCTACCTCATAGGGTGGTGAGGATCCAGTGAGCACGGAGGCCCAGCCTGCGCACCATGGCGTTCCTCCGTTATGGCACTCAGAGCCTGTTTCTTAATGTCCTCAACATCTATGTACACACGGTACTTGGCACCTGTTGAATGGATGTTTTTTTCCTCATAAAACTCCTGAAACGTAGATACCGTAGTTATCCTTCTCCAGGTGACACACCAGAGTCCCAGACTAGGCCAGTGATTCACATATTAGGTGAAGAACTGGAACTCATTCACTGAATGCAGATCATTCAATCCCAGCACCTCTTGACTCTTGTCTTCTTGGGTCACTGAGAACCTGGGGCTTCCACCAGTGGGCCAGTGGAAGGAGTAAGACTTGTGGTCCAGAATTCACCCTTTAACACTTCTGAGGCCTTGGAAGGTTACTGAGATGCCTAAGCCTTTGTTTTCCCAGCAGTCAAGTAGAGAGAATGGTTTCTGTCCTGCTGTTATTCAGGGTTATTGACATAATACATTGGCTAGAGCTCGTGCCAAGATGGGCTGTTTTAATTATCTTATAATTGCCTTGTAATTCGTAATGGTTTAAGACAGTCTGAAGTGAGACTGTCAGGGTTTGAATCCCAGTTTTGCTACCCACCCACCTCTCTCTGCCTCCACTTTCTCATCTGCATAGGCAGTAATGATGGTTTTTTCTCGTAAGCTTGTTAAGAGGTGAATACATATAAGTGTTAAGAAGAGGACCTTACTCACAGTAAGATCTCAGTAAGTGTTCCGTGTTATTACTACATTTTAATATTTTTTACCAAATGAAAGGTACGCTTCTGAAAACGCTGAATGGAAGTGGCAAATTCTTTTTCAGGTGGCAGAAACAAACTAAAAATTATTACGGAAATTTTACTCAAGATTGTGTCAGGCTTCTTTCCCAAAAATCTAAATCCTGTTTTTTTGTTTAAATGCCAAACCAGATATCTCTTGAAGCTTAAGAATGTTGGGACTGATACCCTTGTGTGTATTTTGATTCAAGGTGACTGGTTGAGCTGGCCTTGCCTTTTGAAGGAACATTGACGTGTAAGAGAAGCTGAAAGCTGAGATGATTTATATTCGGATTTTTGGAGAGTAAATTGAAGATGTGATAACTTCTATTTCTGGTGTGGTTTTGGGGAGAGTGTATTAACTTACTTGTGTCATTGCTGGGTTTAGTCTTGACTACCACATTTTCTCAAAGAGAAACTAAAAAACATTTTTTTCCCACCCCACAGCATTCACGGATAACATCTAGACCCTTTTCAGTGCCTGCCGTGAGAGTTTCTAATTTGGTTGGGGTATTTTTTGGAAGTGTTGTGATGTGGCATACCATAATCCTGTGCCCTTGCCCTGTTTGTTTTGTAGGAAGCCTGCGGTCTTGTAGTTCTTCGGACTGCTTTAGTAAAGTGATGCCGCCAAGGAAAAAGAGAAGACCTGCCTCTGGAGATGATTTATCTGCCAAGAAAAGTAGACATGATAGGTATGTTGCAGAGACAGTAGGTCAAAACTGATGACATCAGTGTCAAAAGAGGCATGTTTCTGCCTAATCCATTGTGGGTCTTCTACGTGTACAAATGCCAACTGAAACATTCTTTTGGTTCTGCCAGGCAAACTTTCAAAGTGTAATTATTTCATGTCACTTATTGTATGCGTAGGTTTATAAAACAAAAACACATTAGGTAATTTCAGTTCTCAGAAACCAAAGTTTTATCTTAATCCACTGATCTGCCAAAACTAGTATACAGTTTCTTTGTTTCCTTTTATGGGCTCGCTGTCTGTGTCTGTTGAGGACCACAGGACTGGTATGGAATCTCCCTAAATGCCACCACTGGAATCCCGGCATTGCCTTTGCAGGGGACCTGGGCCGTGTGGCCGCAGAGAGCTGCCGGTGCTGGATACTCGAAGCCTGCTGGGCGTATTGGCTGAGCTGAGGCTTATTCTCAGAAGAGTGAGAATTTGTTAGAAATAAACTTGTTAGAATATTTGTTTAAACCACTTCTCCTTCAAACAAGTGTGAACTATTAATTTTGATAACTCCAAAGGCCTGTTAGACATGTTTATTTTAGGCTTATTTATTGTTTCAGCATGATTTGCAAAGTCAGTTTCTCTCTGTATTTAAAACAATGAACAAACATCAGAATTTTAATCCTTTCTGCCTTTTTCCATGTCCTTTTATTCTAGTTCTGTAGGCCACTTCACTAATGGGCCTGAATTTTCACATCTATAAATCAAGGAGATTAGATGAGACTTTTCTCTTTCTTGCTGTGACAGTTAATAAGCTACAACTCAGTTGGAGGGTTAGAGAGCTGGACTCTGAAAATATAAAAATAATGTGACTGTTCATATCCCAGATGAGTAGAAAATATGATCTAAAAGAAGATAGTTTGGACCAGTGCTGTTCAGCATCACGAAGCCAGGTCACTTTATACTTCCTAGGCCGTGTGGATGTGATTTGTCAGGGGGCTGCTAATTTTAATAATCCCATAGCATGTTGTGACTGTATATAGTGTTTAGTATTTTTTTCACCACATTCCAATATAATATAGTGTGATAAAGCCAGTTTAAAAAGTGGTAGTTGAGTTTCAGAAGGGCGTGAGATACTCATATTGATCACATTTCTGTGGCCACCCAAGGAAGAGAGAGTGTAGCGTTATCTGAGTTTCATTCTTGGTCTTTTTTTTTTTTTAACACATTTTTTTGCATACTATAATGTTCATTTAAGTGTACAAATTCCGTGATTTTTGCTAAGTTGTTAGAGTTGTGCCGCCATCACTACCAACCAGTTTCGGAAGGTTTCCATCGCCCTAGCTAGGTAGATCAGGTGGAGTGGCTGCCCATTCGCTCTCATTCCCCGTTCCACCCCCAACCCCAGGCAACTGTGGATCTACTTTCTAGCTCTAGAGATTAGCCGTTCCTGGTCATTTGATATAAGTGGTCTTTTTGTGTCTTGGTTCTTTCACTTAGCTTAATGTTTTTTGAGGTTCATCGTGTTATAGCGTATATCAGTTTTTTTCTTTTACTGGCTGACTGGCATTCCACTACCCTTTTTTTATGCAGAGCATGTTTAAGCAATTCAAACATTATAGTGTCATATATAGGTCTCTAGATTACTGACCAGTTAAAGACCTTGAGCTGAGACAGGAATGTTCAGGCCCAGTATGGGAACATATCTGTTTGAACCATTGGACAGTATCCATGTTTTTGCCAGGTATCGTGGCTACCTCTTATCAAAGAAATATAAAACTGGTGGTTTGCAGTCTCATTACCTTAACCACCTTATAAACTGTGTTCTTTTTTTCATATTGAAACTTAGAATCTCTAATCAGAGGTATATACAGATAATCTGGTGAATGTGTAGGTTATGAATAAATGATCATTAAAAAAGAATTAGATACGACTTTATGTACTATGTTAATGAAAATTATATTCATAAATGTTTATATAGCTATTTAGGCAATTTAGATATAAAGGGTAAAAAAAGTATATACTGCTACTCGTAATTTTTTTATCCAAATCATTATTTGTAGAGATACTGTCTCCTCTCCCCTCCTCAGGTAGGGAGTATTTCAGTCCTCAGCCCCTGGTCATTACGAGATAAGAAATTCCTTCTGAAGGTCACAGTGTTGTGGTAGGAGGCTGCTATGCTTCCTGGTTCAGTTCTTCAGCAGAGGCTGGCTGTTCCCACAGTACTAGGGGATTCTAAGAGAATGGCAAAAGCCAGGGTTTCTCTGTACTTCTCTCTCCTGAGGTTTTAAGGTTATCCTTATCAAGAAATCATCCAAGGGACTTGATGGGATCGTCGGCTGTACACCTCATCCCCCCCCGGCCCCCCCGCCCCCGGAGGCTTGAATATAGCTCGCCATTTCCTTTTATTTCCTTAGTGTTCCCTTGAGTTGTCTGGTATTGACAGGCTCTTCTTACACTGTGCTCTGTGCCCAGCCTGACTCATAAGACACAGGAGTCAGGAGAACTTAATGTGAGACATGAGTGAGTTCTAGGGCCATCAATCGCAGAAAACACTGTACACATTCCCTTCTGTATCTCATTGTCACTCTGTAGGTAGTTCTAGCTACTGAAGTAGAAGGCGGGGTCTCTCAAATACCTGGTTTCTATTTGGTTCTTACTGATTATTTGTTAATCAGAGAAAGACCTGTATTAAGTGCTCACCATTTAATTATGTATTGGGTGTGACTGTGTTTAAAACTGTAGTTATGAAAGCTGAAGCTTTCAAATGCAGAAAGTAGGATATTTAAAATACACTTGAAATACTGATTAAATAGGTGTGTGGTTTGGGTAAATGGATAAAATCTATCTGCTACTTTAAAAGAACTCAATCTTTAAGTAACTTAAAACTGCTTTCTCAATTTCTAGCATGTATAGAAAATATGATTCAACTAGAATAAAGACTGAAGAAGAAGCTTTTTCAAGTAAGAGATGCTTAGAGTGGTTCTATGAATATGCAGGTAGGTAATCATTTATGTCATCTAAGACCATCCTCATAAAAGTAGGGAGGACTACCATAGGGGGAATTAGGAAATAAATGTGTACTTTTCGAATTTGGGGTATGTTTGTGTGCCCCTATTTGAGGGAGAGAACATCGTTGAAACAAATCACCAAATGTCCTATTTATAGCCAGCAGCTAAGCCAAAGAATTCAGAACACTGGAAGTGAACTGAAAAGATGAAATGCATTTGGGAGAAATACTTTGGATTGCTAGGAAACCTACTTCAATGCTGGTAATGGGTGATTATTTGGTTTACACATTGAAGTTAAAATAAGCTTTGCTGCTTTGAACCTTTATGTAGTGCAACAGAATGTCTTATATTAAGTGTGTCTATTTTGAAAGACCATTTGGCAGAAAATGTTTGTTTTGTCATTTAAATGTGTTAAATTCAGTCCCATTTTGCAACTTGGTGTAATTGGCTGGAGAGTGTAGTACTGAAATCCTGGGTTTGGTTGTTAACCGTGGCTGTGTGCAGTATAAAACGGGAAATTTTCAGATAATTTGAATAGGAGGCTTTTTCACCTTTCCTCTTCCCTAACTGGTTTCCTATTCACTTGACTATCCCAGTGCCCTTCAGACAGAAGTTCCCCGTCATCAGTCCACCCCCAGGCCACCCCACCTCACTTAAAAATCCCTGCTGCCTACAGGATAAGGGACCTGATTCCCTGCCATCCCTTTGGAGTGCTTTTCTCCATTTTTCCATCTGACAAGCTGCTATTTAACTTTAAAGCCCCCTGCTTAGCTTAATAGCCTCGTACTTCTCCAGGACAGTGTTCATAACTAGTTCTGGTACCATGTTACTGGGTATCAGTGAGGATTCCTCCAAGGCCTGATCTTGCCATTCCTTGCCCATGCCACCCTTTTTTCTGGTAAGAGTCTTGCCCCTTTTGGCCATAGAGATTGTTGCAGGGGCTGACCGGTAATCCAGACCAGGCCAGTCAGGTGAAATTTCCTGGGATTATCAGGAAGCTGGGAGAAGGCTCTTTCTCACCTGATGTGTACTTGAAGGATGCGACCCTGATTCCTGTGGTAGTTCATGGATTTTGTGAACTCCCCCAATATTTCTGCAGTGAGTGTAGTGAGTTCTGCTTTATTGTTTGAACTAGTTTGAGCTGGATTTTATTTGCAGGGCATGAACACTAGTACAGACACTTCCATAGTATTAGAATTTATCTGTTTTCTAACAGATTTATGTCATAAGAACACAAATCTCTTGAAGACATTTTGTCTTCCCTAGTGAAAGTGTTTGGCACTTTTCTAGGTGTTTGGTACATGGATACTGAATGAAAGAAGAGTTTTCTCATATTTGTATAACTTTGATTACGAAGATCTTTTGCTTGGCTCACATTTATTATTATAAAATGTATTGTAATAAGGAAAATTTAAATGTAAAAAGAACACTTAATTCCACCAATGTAGCACAGCTATTTTGATTTTTTTGTGTCTTCCTATGCAAGTAAGCACAAATTTTTCCATAGTATAAGCCACACTTCTGTTTTCTTTAAAAAGAACAGGCTACAGTTTTCCTTCTTAGTTGTTTTTCTCTGGCTCAGAAAGATGACATTTGGGATAAAGCTTAAGCCACATTCTTCAGGTTCCTTGAGATCCCTTCCTGGTAGTCCATTCCCGCATGAAGTTTCTGTGAGTTAGGCCAGCTCTATTTTTACACTTGTCCCCTTTTTCCTTCTTCTCTTGTATCTTCTCTGTAGGGAAAATGGTTTGAAATTGGGAATTATTAAAAACCCCAAGTGGTATCTGTTTCACTTTCAATATCCCAACCACAGGAATAGGAACTGCAGACCAGTATTATTCAGGGATGATTTACAGGTTGTGCTGCAGGGTGACGGTGAGGCCATAGGCCCCCTAGAATGAGGGAGCTTTACCACCCATCGTGAAAAACTTAAATATAATTAGTAGGGGCCCCTGGTTAAAATGGGAGGGAAAGTGGGAGGACCACTTTTTTCTAGATTATTGTCGGTGTATCTGTCTTCCAATTGTATCTCCAGTATCTTGTCATCAGGGCATTTCATAGCTTATTTTATTTTATTTTTTTAAAGTATACTTTATTGATTATGCTATTTCAGTTGTCCCAATTTTTTCCCCTTTATTCCCTCTCCACCCTGTACCCCACAACCATCTAGCATTTCCCACTTTAGTTCGTGTCCATGAACAAAATACATATAAGTCCTTTGAGTCCTGTTTCCTATACCATTTCTGGCCTCTCCCTGTCTATTTTATGCCTACTAGTTATGCTTCTTATTCCTTGTACCGTTTCCCCCCTATTCCTCCCCTTCCCCTCCCCACTGAAAACCCTCCATGTGATCTCCATTTCTCTGATTCTGGTCCTGTTCTAGTTGTCTGTTTAGTTTTGTTTCCATTGTTTTTCTTTTTTTTAGGTTCATTTGTTGATAGTTGTGAGTTTGTTGTCATTTTACTGTTCATAGTTTTTGGTCTTCTTCAATTTCTTAGATAAGTCCCTTTAACATTTCATAAAGTAAGGGCTTGGTAATCATGAACTCCTTTAACTTGATCTTATCTGGGAAGCACTTCATCTGCCTATCCATTCTAAATGATAGTTTTGCTGGATAGAGCAATCTTGGGTGTAGGTTCTTGGCTTTCATGACTTGGAATACTTCTTTCGAGCCCCTTCTTGCCCATAACGTTTCTTTTGAGAAATCAGCTGATAGTCTTATAGGCATTCCTTTGTAGGTAACTCTCTCCTTTCCTCTTGTTGCTTTCAAGATTCTCTTTGTCTTTAATCTTGGATAGCTTAATGATGATGTGCTTTGGTGTGTTCCTCTTTGGGTCCAACTTCTTTGGGACTCTCTGAGCTTCCTTCACCAGATTGGGGAAGTTTTCCTTCATTATTTGTTAAAATAAGTTTTCCATTTCTTGTTCTGGTCCTTATTCTTTTCCTTCTGGCACCCCTAAAATTTGGATATTGGAATGTTTAAAGTTGTCCCAGAGGTTCCTAAGCCTCTCTTCATTTTTTTGAATTCTTGTTTCTTCATTCTGTTCTGGTTGGCTGTTTGTTTCTTCCCTTTGTTCCAAATCATTGATTAGAGTCCTGGTTTCCTTCCTGTCACTGTTGGTTCCCTGAATATTTTGTTTTGTTTCACTTTGGTTACCCTTCACTTGTTCTTTCATTTTGGGAGCAAGCTTGATCGATTCTGTGAGCATTTTGATTACCAAGTCTTTGAACTTGCCATCAGATAGATTGGCTATCTCCTCATTGCTTAGCTCTCTTTCTGGAGTTTTGCTCTGTTCTTTCATTTGGGCCATATTTCTTTGTTCAGGGTTCCTGTTAAGTTAAGGGGGAGGGGCAACTCTCTTGGCTGAGCTGTGTGCTGCCTGTCGGGGAGGGACCAGAGAGGGAACAGTGCAGCCCGCCTGCTGGGCTCTAGCCCCACTTTCATGTGAGACTGGGGGTTTCTCCCACTGTGGCAACCCCCACCATAGTCCACAGTCAGCTCTGAGTCTCAGTTTCCCATTCAGTGAGCCCCACCCACCCCATCTGCTGCCTCGCTGCAGGCTGTCTCAGCCCGTCTGACCTTCTTGGTCCATCACCTTGCTGTGGGTTCTCTCTGCCTGCCTGTCTTACTGGTCTGGTTGGTCTGGTGACTGGTTCTTTAATTCCTTGGTTGTCGGAGTTCCATGCAATTTGATTTTCTGGCAGTTCTGGTTTATTCATTTTAGATTGGTTGTAATCCTCCTTTTGGTTGTGCGAGGAAGTGAAGAGTTTCTACTTCCGCCTCCATCTTGGCCGGATCTCATTGTAGATAGAATTTTTTCTTTACAAGCCATCTTCCTCACACCCCACATCTAGCCCACTGTGTGTTAACAGTGGCATATTTGTTAGAGTGAGATTGCTCATTTCTACAGGGGAATTGATAAATTCTGTATAAATATTACCGTAATCCCAATGAATTATGTGACTACAAATAGATCTAAATACCTGCATGAGAAAGATAAAGAGGTGAAAGAAAAAGTTGTTTTAGATAGCAGGATTATGGGTAGCTTTTTAGTAATGTTAATTGATCAGCTATCTTTTAATGTTTTTAAGATAAAATAATTACTTTTGGCAGAGTCATACCACTGTAAATCGTACTGTTAAAAACTTGATCTTTTAAAACACAGGGCAAGTGTGTATAATTAATGTGAGAGTGGCAGTGCATAAAATATGGAAAAAATGGAAAGCATGAGTAACTAACATTCCCACTGTACAGTGTACAGCAGCAAACCTTCTTTGAGGGCTTCCCAGTCAGCAGAGCACTGTACTCGTTTTCTGTGGTGGCAGAAAGACAAATGAATTAAGAAGCATTGTCTCTGTAATGGGTGCTGACAGAAAGAGGAGGCAGTAACGAGGATGGAGGGTGTAGATGGGGAGAGCAGCTCAGAGACACTCAGGCCTAGTGCACAGGCGTGGGAAATGCAGGCGACTGGCTAGGATCAAGAATAGGTTACAGTGAAGGAGCTTTTATGAAATCAGGAAGAATGGAAACCAAAGAAAAGAATTTTAAAAGAACTAAAAAGTAACCTTTCTTTCTTTTAGCTTTATGGAGCCACCTGCAATGAGTGCTATCGATAAATACCAAAAAGGCATCATTCCTAAAAACAAAACCTCTTAGCAAAATAGAGACAGATGGGTATTTTCTTATGAGAATAATTACTCTTTAATCCCGTAGCCTAAATACTTGACAGTAGTGGAATGATGAACACACACACGTTCACACACAGTGGAGAAAAGGGAAATGCGTCAGCTGACAAGAACAAAGTAGCTGTGTAGGGACTCTCGCTGGAAGATTGTCAGACATATTTAGTGAAAAAAGCAGGGTGTAGAATTTATAGGTGCAGCATGAACTTATGTATACAGATAAACAAATTTGAAACTGCATTTCATCCCTGGCTGGTGTGACTCAGTTGGTTGGAGCGTCATTCCATAACTGAAAGGTCACAGGTTCTATCCCCAGTCTGGGTGCGTGTGACCAGGATCACACACACCCAGAGTGGTGGGGACGCTACCAACCAGTTGATGCTTCTCTGTCATATTTCTGTTTCTCTCTCTCTTTTCCTTTCCCCTTTTTTCTCTAAAAGCAATGAAAAAAATGTCTTTGGGTGATGATTAAAACAAATATAAAAACTAAAACTAAAACTGCATTTCATTGTATATTTGCACATAAAATAAAAAGATATACGTAGCAAAAAAGTCTGGAAGGATACACGCCTAACTGGTTAGGAAAGAGAGAAGGCAGGCTTTTTCTTTTTACTCTATTTTACCCAGACTGTCTCTGTTTGAACATTTTACTGTGTGAATGTGTTAATGTATTCTTTGTTTAATATATGCGTGTGCACATGAAGGCGTATTGGGCTCTCAAATCTAAAGCTAGCCACGTATCAAATGATAAAATGCTGTTTTCACATTTGAATCAAAAAATGAGATAAGTATGGCCACTGTTCTTATTTCCCATTGCTTTGGAAGTTATTAGGTAGTGTTGTTAGATATGAGACAGAAAGAAAGGGCATAAATATTGGAAAGGAGGAGGTAAAAATGATCATGTATTGGAGAGGAAATGATTAAATTATTGTATGCTTGGAAAGCCAAAGAGAATCGCCTGGACAAACTCGGAAACAGCAAATAAACACGTATGTATTTCATGTGTGTAGAAGCTTAGTTTGGGGAAGGTGCTTAAAGAGGCTTGTTAATAAACTTTTACTTTCAAGTGAAATTTTATTTCACGTTTGTGTGTTAAAGTAGCAAAAATAACCAAATTAAAAGTTAGGTAAACTTATATTTGAATGATAATTCAAATAAAATAATCCCCCTAATAATCAAGTTAAGAATACATAGAAAAATTTGTAAAATAAAAGCAAAATAAATACTAGAAGAAGGTAACAAATTTGAATATGAAACAAAACATTTTATAACAAAAATAGCACAATGAGTAAAATAAAAATAACAGCATGCAGAAAAAATATTTGCTGCAGCCAGATTATGAGAAGGACCCAAATTTGTAGTTTAGGGGAGACAAGGATTTGAGAGCAGAGAAGTAACTAGACTTTCCTATAAGCACTCCAGATGATTTTTATTTATTTATTTATTTATTTATTTTAAAGCATATTATTTATGTATTTTTAGAAACGGGGGGAGGGAGGGAGAAAGAAAGGTAGAAAAAATATCAGTGTGTGGTTGTCTCTCGTGCACCCCTCCTGGAGACCTGGCTTGCAACCTGGGTATGTGCCCTGGCGGGGAATTGAACTGGCGACCCTTCGCTTTGCAGTCTGGAGCTCTCTTCACTGAGCCATACCAGCTTAGGGCTCCAGGTGATTTTAATATTCATCCTTTGTTCAAACAACCACCCTATACATTCATTGTGGTTTATTTTTCCTAGCATTGCGTGAGGTCACAAAGGACTTCCTGACTCAGACTCTGCTGGGGGTAGGGAGATGGGGAAGGCTGCCTGTCTGGTTTAGTCTTTAAAGGTTAAAGGAGTTAGCCGGGTAAGATGGGAGAGGGGGAGAAAAAGATGGACCGAGGTGGCAGAGCAGTGTGGTGCTAGCTATATGTCAGGATGTATGTGTAGAGCAAACCACAGGAAGTGTTTTCTACATCTCAGTTTTTATCCACTCAGCAGTATTTATTGATTCACTTATTTCTAAGTAACTTACTTTGAAGGTGGAAAGATAACGAGGCTGAAGAGAAAGAGAGGCACTAGATCAGAGGGTACTTTCTCTGATATTCAGATACTTTGGGCTTTATCTTTAGGTAGTGGCGAGCCATGGAAGGACTATAAAGTATGCAGGATGGGTCAGAGGGGACAAGGCTCTGGAATTAGGGAGAACCTGAGGAAATTGCTGTGTAGTCTTAAGTGAGAGGATCAAGCCTGAATAGGTCAGTGCAGGATAGATCCAATTAAGAAATATCGGGAAGGAAAAATTGGCAGTACACTTGCATATTGATTGGGTGTGGAAAGTATATAAGGGGGGAATCCAGGATGACTCCCAGGTTTCTGTTTCTGGTGGCACCACCAGTTGAGACAGAAGAAAGGAGGACAAGTGGACTTGGCACGGAGAGATGATGGTCTCAGTGAGGTGGTAGTGGAAAATGCGGGATGCGGGGGGAGTAGGTTTAGGGCAGAGGATGAGTTGTGAGTTTAAGAGGAGGTGAGGTAGTCCAAAAATAAGGGGAAGAGTGTGGGCTAGGAAGAGATCTGGGTAGTACCTGAAACCCCAGGTAGGGCTGAAATTTTCCAGGGAGAGTGTGTAGGATGAATTAGAAGAGGTTTGCAGATGGAACTCTGCACATGACATTTAACAAGTCCGGAGAAGCAAAGGAACCCATAAAGAAGCTAACAGAGGAGAGGTGGGGGAGAGCTGGGAGAGCAAGGGCACTTCCAGAAGTCGTGGGGGGAAAGGTGTGTGAAGGTAGAAGTGCTTCAGATTTTCAGATGTCACAGAGAGGTCAATTAAAGGGAAAATGGACTGCGTCTATTGCACTTGGCAGTTGGGGGATTATTAGTGACTTGGCAAGGAGAGTGTGAGTGGAGAGCTGAGAGCAGAAACCACATGGTGTGGTCGAAGAATGAATGGGAGACGAGGTGGAGATGGATGCTGGACGATTCTTTCAGGAAGAAAATGAAGCTGAAGCTGGAGTGGAGAGAGAGGCTTTATTGCCTGTTCAAGGACAGAAACACGGCTTGATTTGTTTTTCTGTGTAAAGAAACCAATTGTGTTATTTCCCAATTTTTATAAAAAATACTATGTTTCTTTGCTATGTTTCCAACAATTATTGTATATATTGAAATTATTATCAAAATAAGAATAGAGCTTTAAGCTGCTTTAATGAAGAGTAGAAATTAAACTCAAGTAGCTATATCTTTAGGCATAAATCATGTATGTTCGTGGGTTGAAGAACATGGCAATAAATGGACGTAAATGATTGTGCAGAGTGGAATTCTTCAAACCGAAACGCCGACATATTTTTCAGTTGGTACTTGCTGATTTCTTTCTTCAGAAAGGAGTTCTAGCCTGTAAGTGTCACTTGTTCTAGTTCACCTGTGTAATAGATACTGTGACGATGTGACACTCCTGTAGTGGTGACAGTGCATGTGGTTAGATTTAATTTAGGTCAGATTGCATTTCACTGCAGGTACTGATGATGTCGTGGGTCCTGAAGGCATGGAAAAATTTTGTGAAGACATTGGCGTTGAACCAGAAAATGTAAGTCTAACTTAGTAAGTCGGGTGAATCAGTTAATTATTTTTTTAAGCCTTTTGTCCCTTGACAAATAAAGCAATAATAAAAAAGCAATGGTGTTAGTTTTTATGAGGCAATCTAAGAAATGCGTTCCAATTCTAATTTAATTTCTAATTGAGATTTTTTTGTTGTAGTTGGTATGGTGTACAGTTGTTTTTTCCTCTCATGTTTAAAAGGTACACGATTTCTAGAAAGCGGTGGAGCCTGTGTATGTACAGTGACAGGTCAGCTGGGGGCCTGAGTCCTGAGGCTTTGTCCCTCGCCTCCCTCTGCAGTGGTCCCAGTCTCGTGGGGAATTCACCCAGGACTTTAAACAGTTATTTGTAAGGATTTTGAGTAGATGATAATTATCAAGAATTTTCCACAGCTCTTTTACTTCCAGTTGAATTTGGCTCAGATAGAGATTGCTTTCCAGTGTTAAGGCCCTACGTACTTCCCTTGAAAAATGTGATGAGGCCCTGGCCAGTGTGGCTCAGTGGGAGTGCTGTCCCGCAGACAGAACGGTTGTGGGTGTGGGCCCGGCGGGGGAGTGTGCCCGAGGCAGCTGAGCGGTGTTCCCTCTCCCACGGACATTTCTCTCCTTGCTCTCTCCCTTCCCTTCCCCCTCTCTCAAATCAGTAAGCATGCCCTTGGGTGAGGATTTAAAATATTCTGATTAGAAGTTATTTTATATCCTTAATTATTTTTGTCTAATTCTTATCATCATGTTATTGTTGAATTTTTTTTTTTCCGTTCCCACATCTGCTCTCACACTAAAGTGAGAAATTATGCTGATACAAATGCCCTGGATCATTAACTGGACAGTTTAATATTACATTAGCCTTCCAATTTAACAAATATGCCTCAGATCCTAAATGAATTTATGATCTGGAAGCGATCTGGAGATCATCCCCTTCATTCAGACTGTCTGCAAGGTATCTGGTGCCCATGCGTATATATCATACTCTAAAAGGAAACTGGGAATTGAGACATGGCACATTTTTTATTAAAACTTTTTTTGTCCTCATCATTCCTATGTCTTTGTTCTCTTCCACTTTCCCCTAATAACATTTTAAATTTTCTTAAGAGCCTTTGGAATGTCTTTAACTTATTACATGGAATTTTGTCTTGTATTTTAAAATTTAATATGAGCTACCTCAGGTGTCTAGATAAATTATTCAGCTGGGTGTAAAGGTTTGGGGACAGCAACGTCTACAGTATGTTGCCTGGTGTGGTCCATCAGCGATGCATAGACACAGAAAACTGGGGGGGGGGGCTTCGTCCAGCAGAGCTCCCCTGGCTACCGCGGGTGAGAATGAGTCTACCAGGACATGATCTGCTGGGGGAGGAAAGGCTGACCAGTCTCTCGGAGGGAAAGGCCTTGAGCCTTTTTCTCAGCGCCCTGTGTTATTGGGTTTAGTTTGCACAGGAAATCAGGGCGTATACATAAAGCTCATCAGTCATTGTCAGGCAGTAATGATCAAGGAATGGAAAACATTCAAAGAACGATGAGGGCTTATTCTGAGTCAGGGTCAGGTAGATAGAGTGGCGCCAAAGGGCCATAAAACTTTGGAAAACAAACTCATTTTATGCTTGGACCCTTAACATTTAAAATGAGGGCATTCTTAGCAAAGCAGGCTTCACAGGATTTTATGCATTCTTTCTTTGGCCTGATGGCCCTGGGAACTGCCTGTTCCTGCACAGGGCCGCACTGCCTCCAGCATTGTTTCAGGCCTGAATCAGATAGGGGATGCGGGCAGCCAAGAGATTAGGAGACTTCTTACAGATAGAATGAGGACTAAGGCTGTGACAAAGCTGAGGGGTGAGGGTCTATCACCCCTTTCTATAGTCCCCCAAGTCCTTCCCTGATGGTCCCTTCGTGATTGTGCCTGCTGTAGGTGGTTCCTCCCTTGAGGAATCTTACCCGTCATTGACTATCCAGCCATCCTCCAGGGGCCAAGCAGGGTGAAGTAATTTAGGGGGTAGAGGCTGTGCCCCTGCCAGGAGGGTAAGTTTTGTCTCCTTAGTGGCTTATGGTCCCAAGGTCCCCTAGCCATGGGACCTTTTCGCCTGTTGACGGGATTATAGCTCCTGAAATCAGACAGGATGGTTCCTAATAGAAAACAACATGCACTGACTTTAAGAAGGATGTGTCCTGATGAGAGCTGGGCCAAGGTTGCCAGGGTGTTCTGTGAACAGTCTCACAATGAACCGGCCTTGACAGGCCAGAGAATCCATCCGGAGGACAGCAGCCCGCATTGGATCAGAGGGATGGCAGTAGGGCCAGTGGCGAGGAGATCAGGAGGCCAGGGTCCGGCTGTGGGTGTGAGAAGCATGAAGTGGGCATTTGCTCTCAGAGGTGGAAAGGCCTGTCAGGGTGCGAGGGCGTGCTGATGTGGATTCTAACTGAAAAGGGCTGTTCCCAGCTCTTCAAAGTTCCTCACCCCCAAACAGCAGTACTCAGTAGAAGAGAGCTGCTGTTATCGCTCCTTTTTGGGCAGTTATGAGTCCTTTTTCTCTCGTTTTCTGTAGAAATAGGGTTGAAATGTTGAATCACACACATTGAAGTCTAAAAGACCAAATTTAGAATATTATTTTAAAGCATTTTTTACTGTACTTCAGTTCTAAGGTGCCACTAATAGAAGTTATGTAAGTTATATCATCACTAATAAAAATGTTGCTAAATAAACTCTGATATGCCATTAATTGGGAATGCATCTCAATTTCAGAAATGTTAACATTTGAAAAACGAGCAGCAAACTAGTTTTTAAAAGGCTGTCTGCATCAATGAGTAAGCACTTTAAAGTATTTAAAACTCTCACCTTACCTGATATTTATAGCTTATGAAATTTAAGCAGGTTGTCAAATTCAAGTCTACTTTCCTTTACTGCGGTAACAGCAAGATCATTTAAGTGTAAGCCTCCTTACTGGCTCTCATCAGGAAAGGCCCGCTTTATGTAAAGAAGGAGCTGTTGCGAACATCTGCTTTGGCAGTTCAGACGTATTTCATGTGCGCTGTGTTCTTGTGCCTTCACCATTGTTTTTACTTAAGTGTTTATGTGGAATTTTCAGTCTTTCTAATAGAGGATTAAATATAGATATTGAGAGCTTAAGTTTGAATTAGAAAATGTGGGCTCAAGAGATGAGAAAAATCCTCGAGTGTGTGAATATTTTGAAGAACATATAACTTCTTTTGGGAAATTCTTCTAAGCAGCCCAGTGGTCTCTTAAGTTACCATTTTTAAAACCTATTTAACAATCATTTTGTGATGATGTGCATATAATGTAGAAACATGGGCTTCTAATCAGTCCTCATAGTCTACCTAGTAGTTTAGAGTTTTAAAATCTAAAACATGCAGTGACTTTAAAAGTGATATGTACTGATTTAATTGATATTTGATGAAAGGAAATTTTAAACAAAGTACACTTAATCCTATCATCATAGACAACTGTTTGGATATTTTTGTGTGGCACCCACTGAGAAGTGATTGGGCTGTAACGCATCCCTGGTGCTCAGTATAGGCACAGCACTATTTACATGGAATATCGTGCTACTTTTAAGTAATTCCCCCCGGTGTAAATAGTTGAATTTACAAACAGTAATGTATTTGTGATATATCCCCACTGTATATGGCTTACCACCCCACCTTTTCATTTTTTAACCACTCTGTTCTGCACTTTGCTCTTTTCATTTGATAGATCTTGGAGATCGTTCCCTATTTATAGACTTATTGGTCCTGATGGGGGCATAGTATCCCTTTGTGTGGAATGTATTGGGTTGGCCAAAAAGTATATTTGTTTTTTCTGTTAAGATGGCTCTAGTAGCACTTAGTTTTCTTTAACTTTATTAGAAACTATTTTGTTAGATTGTATTGTAACAGCTGTCATATCAGCATGCATTTAAAGAAAAACTTACCAAAATTGGTGAATTTTTGTGTAGCCACTTTTAATATTGAAGATGGAGGAAAATACACAACATTTTCAGCTTATTATGCTTTATTATGTCAAGAAACATAAAAATGCAACTGAAAAGCAAAAAAGGATTTGTGCAGTGTATGGAGATGGTTATGTGACTGATCATACGTGTCAAAAGTGGTTTGTGACATTTCATGTTGGAGATTTCTTGCTGGACAATGCTCCACAGTCAGATAGACCAGTTGGAGTTGATAGTCATCAAATCAAGACATTTACTGAGAATAGTCAACGTTCTACCAAGTGGGAGTTAGCTGATGTAGTAAAAATATCCAAATCAATAAAGTTATTGGTGAAAATGAAAAATGTGTCAAATTTTATGGAAAAAACAAATGGACATTTTGGACCACCCAGTATTTAGCAAACAAATATTTAATAACTACCACCTTATTTATAAATGTTTTCAATCTTGTGCTTCTGCAGATAGTTCTGCGGTAATTATTGCTGAGTATACATGTTTGCACACATCTGCAGGTGTATCTATAAGCTAACTTTCCACAGGTGGAATTGCCGACTGAGTAACTGGTTTTCATTTTAATAGATATGCAGACCTGCCCTCCGGAAAGGTTTTTACACTTTCACCATCATGCTTCAAAAGTGTTTGTGTTTCTCCAAACCCTCATGCACACACTGCGTTACAGCAAACTCAAGAACTCATTTGTGAAGTCACTGTTGTTATTTCAGTGACTAAACTACAGTGAACAGACGCATATTGGAAGATGTTAATGCATTTGATTGCTGAGATCAGTTGTTCTGATTTGATTGGGCTTTCTTTCTTTCTTTTTTTTTTAAACAGGTAGTTATGCTTGTCCTAGCTTGGAAATTGGATGCACAAAATATGGGTTATTTTACTCTACAGGAATGGTTAAAAGGAATGACTTCTCTACAGTAAGTCCTGAGACTCTCTTAGGGGTCCCTACTCTCCCAAGCAGGTTGCCTCCTCCCAGGATCTCGGGGACTCTGGGTTGGGTGACTGGAAGGAGGCCTTGGCAGACTTCAGCTGGGGCCATGGGTTTAAAGGCCATGTGCCGTTTATATTACAAGCAGGGCTTTATGTTTGAATTTTAGCAATCAAAGTTTTTATGTAAGTGTGTACTATTTATTTTAGTATTCATCTACAGCAACTCCGCCCAGTAGAAATAGACCAGTCTTTTCTCATGTGTGTGAGCCACATATGTAAGTTAAATTTTTCCAATAGCCACATCAAAAAAGTATAAAAAGAAACAGGTAAAATTAATTTTAATATATTTTATTTAACCCCAAACAGTACCATTCCAGTGTGTAATCAGTATTTTAAAAATCAATGAGTTACTGTACATTCTTTTTTCATATTAAATCTTCAAAGTCCGGTGTGTGTTTTACACTAAGATACATCCAGTTTGCATTAGCTGCATTTTAAGTGATCAGCAGCCACGTGTGTCTGGTGGCTGCTGCGTTAGACGGCACAGGGCTAGAGCTGAAAAATAAAGGGGCTTTTTAGAATCTGGTTTATAATTAATGAGAAAAAAATTGAGTAAAGTATAATTTATAGGTGCAGATGTTTGATATCTTCTATTTTGTATATCTATTTTAACTTAGGGCAAAATTGGAGTTTCATTACTCTAGTGATTAAAAAATGGTAATAATAAAGATTCTGTTTGTGTTACCTGGCCCAGAATAAGAAAAAAACCCAGTGGTTTACATGTTCATTTTGTGCTTATGTGTGTGCTGTGTTTGTATATATATACATGTGTGTTTGCTAAGAGTTTCATTCAAGAAAACAAATTGTTATTCTCTGTTATGCATTGAAGGATACAGTAGCGGTACATAAGTAAACATTTCAAATGGTACAGAAGGTAAAGTACTAATTTTTAACATAGTAACTTTGATGTAGAATACTTGAAATGACTTATTTTTTTTTTCCACTTTAGGAAATAAGACTTCAATTTTTATTAGATTAAAATTGGAGTTGAAGTGGTTTTATTTAAATAATTTTGGAATTTGTCAGCCTTTAGTATCGTTGTCCATTTGTTACTGGAAATAATGCTGTATTTGTACTGTGCTTTAGTGACCTATGAAGCCTTATCACTGTTTCCCATCTGAGCCTCAAAACTTACTGGGCAGGTCGGGCCTGACCCTCGCTCACTTTACAAATGAGGAAACTGAGGTTCGGAGGGGATACGTGATTGTGAAAGTAGATGGCAGAGGTGGGAGGAAACCCTAGACTTCTGGCTCTGAGGTCACATACTTCCTCTATCAACTATTGTCTGGTGGCCAATGAGTTTTAGGCAAAAGCCAAATGACCTTTTTACAAGTACACTTTCCTCTCAGAATGCTCTAGAATTTTAGGGTTAAGTCTCTGAAATCTCTAAAATTGTGTTTTCATGTTGGCAATCAACTCCTTATGATTTTAAGCCTTTCCCTTTTTCATCGTTTTCCTCGCTGTCTTTCCTTGCTGCTTCCCGAGTGGCGGCCATGGGGCTGCTCCTTGGCAATGCCCCTGCGGTGGTGACTGTGGCCACGTCAGGATGTTATTTCAGGGCTTCAGAGGAGGACTGTCACCATTTTTTCAGGCACATTTTCATTTGTCTTAAGAGAGTATAATACCTGTCTTTGCATAGTTCTAGATTACTTTTTTACATTGCCTTTACAAAAGAAGATTACATGACGCCAGGCTTTGCCCCTGTGTTCTGAGGGCCTCGCCACCTGGAACGTGAGATGTGCAGTTCCTGGGAGAGGTCTGCGTGTGTTTGGGAGGGCACTTTCCAGGCCCTTTGTTGGGGACTCTGCATGGTGGCAGGTGGCTTCCTGTAAAATTCAGGGGGTATTGGCAAGCCTGATTCACTGTACAGGCACTGAGGAATCTGCTTTCTTTTTTATGATACAAAACTCCGAGATTGGTTTTTTCATCAATGAGGTGCAGATATTTACTCAGAAAACCTGTATGGTTCTTTGTAGTTCAAAAAACAGACCAATATCATCATGTTTCCAGAACCCCCTCCACCTCCCTGAATTTATCATTTGTTTGGCATTAAATACTGGAGTGGTAGTGATGTGCCAAGCACGGGTTCTGGGTCCTGGGGAAACAAAACCTGTGAGCAAGACGAAGACCATTTGGGGTTGGGGCTTAGCAGCAATAAATGTTCAGGTAAAAGATCCGATAGTAGTAAAGTCAGTTCTCTTTTTGTAAATTATAAATAAATGCTGTATTTGTAAGGTATGCACACACAGTAAATAAAACTCAGAGGCCAGTTATTTGTATCCTCTAAAGATGGGAAGTTTTGGAGTGAATTAAAGTGTGTGTGTGACAAAATACATATAGTTTTGTATGTACTATGTATATACTAGGATATTTGATTAAAATGCTTCTTTAAAAAAGATGTTACTGTATAGTGGAAGTGTGCTAGGAGTAGCCTGTAGGTTTGGAACCGGACAGTTTTGAGTCAGTTTGGTAACTTCCTGGGTGTCTCTGGTAGCACTTCTAAAATCAGGAAGGTGAACTGGTGAAACGTGGCACACACTTGGGCACTCAGAAGTTAGCCTTGACTCTGTCTCCTTGACACTGGGTAGGGGACTTGTGGGCGTGGCCTCTCCAGGGCCGGGAAGAAGTGACGGCAGCTGGTGGGGAAGGTCTGTCCTCAAGCTCCCCTAGGTCGTCTGCAGTCTGAGAAGGCACAGCTCTTCTTTTAGTTGGCTGTTCATGTATTGTCTTGTCCCGGCATGCGGTTTTGAGGTTACCACCGGTGAATTAAGCTCGTAGGGATGTTCGAGCTAAAAACAAAATGAGGTGTGTTAGAGTTGCAGGTAACTTTGCATGGGACTGATGATGGGTGGGGAGAATACCTTTGGGCTGACCACGAGAAGAGGCAAAGGCCTTTTCCAGGTAATGCGGGAGAACTGCCTTTGATTTTATAGCCTTTGAGTACTGTTGTCCTGATTTCTGTTGATTCCAAATTTGTTTTGTGGCAGCAAAACTCAAGAAAGGACCCTGCTTCGGGTGTATATTTTGCTCTGGCAAACGATGCCCCGTCCCAGCAGGAAGGGTCACTCTCCTACAACTTCTGCACGTCTCCTTCCCACACGCGGGTGGTACACAGAAAAGCAGGGGAAACCGGTTGAAGAACTGAGCGGCCACTAGATGGCAGCCTATGGTTCGGACCTGGCCACTCAGTGGCCTGCTTCCCTGGTGGGTGTTGGTCCAGAGGTTCTGCCAGACAAAGCCCCCTTTAAAGCAGTTAAATTCTTTATCGGCGATACTGTCTCTAACTCATGGAACTATCCTTAAGAGCTGCATGAAATGGAAACGTCACTTTGGGCATTTTATACTTTATACTCCAGATAAGATCTCTTGTTTTTTCAAACATAGGGACATCTTCCACCAGGGTGGCTGGACTGACTCCCAGCTGTGCTGCAGAACTTGACATTTTGCCTTGTAGCTCTCCCCAAAGATTCACAGAATCTTTATTTCTTTTTAGCTATGTAGTGTTATCTAAGTGAGTGGTTCCTGTCCTTGAACCTGTCGAAACAAACTTCTCTTGTCTTCTCACTGGGCAGGACTGAACTAAACCATGGGTCAACATCTGTGCAGTTTCCTGTGGCTTTGGGCCTTCGTCTTCGTTTCCAGTTGAGAACAGGGATCTCTGCCTTCTGCATTCCGGAGTTAGCATTCCCTCCTCTTTGACCCTCCCCCATATTGTTAATAAAAGATTATTTATAGACATGATGATAAATGAAACCGTACAGTAGAGTACGGTTGTGTGTCCTTTCACACTGCTTGCTTGTGTGTCCTTTCATCCTCCGTCAGCCCTCAGCTGGGTCCCGGCACTGGATCTCTGACGAGGCCATCAGTGCTTCCTTTTTCCATTTACCCGACCCTCCCACACAGAGATCCAGAAGGAGCTTTCCAAGATGCAAGCCCCTGGTCATGCTCTCGTCCACGGTGGGAGGAAGCTTCCATTGGTTCTAGGATTCGGTTAAATAAAACACTGAACCACAGAAACTCTTCACGGCCGGTCCCATCTCCCTTGCAGCCTCATCTTGCACCGTTTCCCCTCTTGCTCTGCCTCGTCTAGTCACAGTGGTTTTCTCTTCGACTGTGGACTTCAGTGCTGCCTTCCACCACTGGGCTTTTGCTCATGCTGTTCCTTCAGCTGGATCGTCCTCCCTCCTAAAACATGTAGTTTCTTCTTCTCTTTCGCTGTCAGTTTACATGTTAGTCCCTTAAAGAAGCCTTTTCTGATCTCCAAAATAGTATGATTCTAACCCTTTTTAAAATTTTCAAACATAAGGAAGAAATAAAGGGCATTCTGAATTATTGTAGACTCACAAATGAGACATTTACTCTAATATTTGGCTTTTAGATATTTTATTTCAGTAGATCATGGGAACTTTTTTGTAGTTAGCTTTCATAAATGTATTGCTAAAAATAGATCAGTATATCCTATTATGAATCATATTTTAGTTTATAAAGTATTGATAATATTTACCTTGACAATACTTGTAATATGTATTATCTATACTTGGTAGGTAAAAGCTCTACAGAGAAACATAAGACATCTATCCAGCATTGAAAAGCTTTAATATCTCTGGTGAAAATGGTGACTATTGGTTCTAATTTTTAAGGGCGAGGTATTACAAACAGAAAATTAGTTTGTAAAAATAACCAATTAGTCTACTTCCTTAGGAAAATAAACAGTGCGTCACCTTCCTATGAAAATAGGTTATCCTCACCAGGTTTTCCAGAAAAGTAGCTGATTTCAAGTCTAAGGCAGGACAGTTGCACAGTGAGCTGGAACATCTTGTGCCAGAAAGTGAGGACGCACTCGAAGACTGGTGGGAGCCTGTCGGGAGGACACTGGAGCCAGCTTGCAGGGGCCACTGCACGAGTGAGGACAGTTTGTACCTCAAAGAATAAAGAAAGTAATAGTTTATGACACTGAATAAAAAGCAAAAATCCTTAACTCCAAATAATAAGGAAAGGGGTGAGGAGAACTCTTCTTTGTAGGAGAACTCCAGCCAGTAAGTGTGAAAGCGTGATAGAGTTCGAAAAATCACCATTTTGCACCTTCAAACCTGAAATCAGTTCAGGGAGGTATCGTCAGTGGACGGCCAAACCACTGACGGACAGTTACTGAGCAACAGGACTCAGAGTCTCAGGACATCCCGCAGGCAGTGTGCCGTTTCAGGGGGCAAAGCACCTTTCAGTGGGAAATCCAGTGGCCACTACCTCCACCAGATGAACCAGCTCAGCATCACCAGGACTGCGACAGGCTGACGTGAGCCTCCTCATGGGGGGCACTGAGAAGGACGTCGTGTGTAGAGTTCTTGTCAAGGTTTAACCTACGTATAACCGTGGGGGGACTATCTGACAAATTGAGCTTCTGCCAAACCACTAGTCTGATCTCTTCAAAAATGACATTGTCAAGAAAGACGGAGAAAAGGAGGACACCCTTCCAAGGACTAAGGAGACACGCCGACTAAAAGCAGTTAATGAGCCTTGGTCAGATGCTGGACTGAGTTCTCTGGGGGAGCTGCTGTAAAGAAAAATGGGGCAACAACTGGGAAATTGGCAGTGTGGGTTGTATATTAGCTAAGAAAGTTAACACTGGTAGAATATTGAAAGTGATGATGGTATTTTAAGTGCTTAGGGGTGTCATTATGTCGGCACCTTACTTTGAAGTGGTACAGAAAAAAGTGTGTGCGAGAGAGAACACCAGTGTGGCAATGTTCACTGATGTTGCTGTGAACCAAAGGGATGGGTAGGTATACGGGTGCTTGTTTAGTATTCTCTCAGCTTTCCTGTACATTGGAAATTTTTTGAAATAAAAAGCGTAGGAAAAAAAACAGGTCATCATGGGTGTTTTCCAGCACCAGAGTCTTGATTCTGTCTTTTGGTATTGTGTTTTATATTACTGCCCCAAAATAAGAACAAAAACTCAGGTTATAATTTGCTTTATTCTGTTTTTCTAGATGTGATACAACAGAAAAACTCAGAAATACTTTGGATTACTTAAGATCATTACTAAATGATTCTACAAACTTTAAACTTATTTACAGATATGCATTTGACTTTGCACGGGTGAGTTCTCTGGAGCCTATCCAGGCATTTCCCTCTCCTCCCCTCCCCTTTTCATTGCCTTCCCAGGTTTGTTTCTGCATAGGACAGCAAAGAAGTTAAATACGGACGCCAGTTAGACTTTCTTTCTACGTGTAAACTTTCTAAACTGACTTTGATTATGGGCAGAAATATGTGTTAGCAAAAAGCTGTAGTGGCAGACCTTGAATGGTTCTTGCTATTGTCTTAGCAATTTGTAAGTGGGCATGGAATGGATACTGTTCCAAATATCTCTTAGATAAGCTTGGAAAGGCTCTCCTCATGAAACAACAAACCTTCTTCACCCATAGAGTTTACTAGAAGAAGCTAACTAGATCTAACCCATTTTTATTTGGGGTGCTGTATTATATTTGGAAATCACTTGAATTTCAAACCTAACCTAATTTCAATGAACACTATTCCAATGTAACTTGTGATTATTTTGAGAAGTAATCATATTGTTACCTAGTGAACCAGACCCAGGTGTGTGACAGTGGTTCTGTGTGAAATAAAGTTTGATTTTTCAGCCTGGTAACCACAGGTGGAATTCTGAGGCTGTAGTTGGTGTTGTGTTCGTTCGTATACAATCCACAGCTCATACAATTACACCTTTTTCAAGGACGGTATTTTCTGTTATGTTTGTGTGTTTACTGGACTCAGGTACTAGTCTTTCTTGATTGCATTTTTAAGTGAATATTTAACTAAGGTAGAGAACGCAGTTTCAAAAGTTTGTTTTGTTTTTTCTTAGCACCATGCTGATTTTTTCACATTTTATCTAGTTCGGCTCTGCTAATTCAGCACCAAAGATTTATTCGGTGATGAATTTTGGTGCATCTACAATGATACATTAGTGGCTTTCTGTGGTGTCCTCATTTGTGAACTTTTTACTGCAACCTTCAAATAAAATGACAACATACACGAAGATTCGTAGATTAGAAAGTATATGGTAAAATTCAGCTAGAATGTTTCACTAAATGGCATTTCTATAATTACGTATAGAAGTTGTTTGCCAAATGCTTTTAAAATAGCTGCATAGTTTCTAGGATTAAATATTTTATTACATAAAATTTTATTTTCCTTTCATGGTCAGCGTTTTTTTATTATATGGGTCAGAATTTGGTTAGAAGCATTATACCTAAAAAATACGGCTTATTTTCTGACTTTCCTGTTGGGCGGTCAAATTTTCCCACACGTCCACTACTTTAGACCCAGGTTGCATTTACTCCTCCCTGGCTTTCCATCCCACCCTCGATCAGTCTCTGGGGCCATCTCATGAGGGCCCCTTCGGTCACCTCTTCCGTGGTGCTCCTGCCCCAGCCTCGCTGGCCGAGGCCCTGGTTCCTCCTTCCCTGCACCGCTGCCGTAGCCTTATTTCCACCTTCTCATCCAGCTTTCCGGTCAGTGGGGTGTCACTCATCTTCGTGCCGCCCAGGCTCACTCAGCCACCTTCCGGTTCACAGAAGCCTTCAGTCCCTTACCTCTGCTTTCACGTCACGTAGTGCTTCACTGTGTGCGTGGTGCAGTTGCTGTCACAGCAGCTCTCAGCGACCGACAGGCATGCGTTCGCCTGCTTCACAGAGGAGGACAGTGGGCCTCAGGGAAGTGGAGAAATTGAACCAGGGTCCCGTTGTTAGTCAGCAGTAGACCCAGGACTCATGCTCAGGTTCTGGCTCCTGGTCCAGTCTTCAGGTCCCTGGACCAGGCGCTTGGAATCCAGTCCCAGGCTCCCTCTGCTGTGATGCCTGCAGCACCGGGGTAGTGAACTTGAATTAGCTGTTCACTGAGCCTGCCACCTGCTTCTTTGGCCTTCCTGCTTTCTGTCTTTCGTCATGCTGGACTTCTGGCTGGAGCCCTGTTTGCACTCACACGGCTCTCTGCATTGGTAGGCTTCTAAGCCCAAGCCACACACTTCCACTTTCACTCAGCCTCGCCTGCACCTCCTTGTCCTGGAGAGATCTGCGCCTTCGTTTACATGGTGCTCCAGTCTCTGCTGGCTTCGCTTTGGGATTTAGGTGACGGCCTTAGTTTTATCTGCCAGCAGAGTTCTTGACTTCTAAGGACAGGATCAGTACATATCAGTGATTAAACTGCTTTACGTAAGGATGAATAACAACCGCTCCACCATTCAGTTAAATCATGCTGTAAGATAAATTTATTATGGAATCCTTTCTTTTTTGTCTTGTTTTGTTTTGTTTAGCTCTACCCACATGTTTTGAGATGCTGTATTTTCATTTGTATTCAGTTAAAAATATTTTCCAGTTTTTCTGGTAATTGTTGTGGGTTTTTTTTGACTCACTGGTTATTCAGGAAGTGTGTTGTTTGTGTGATTTTTCCAAGTAATCATTTTGTTATTGATACCTAGTTTAATTCAGTTGTGGTTGGAAAACATACCCTGTATAATTTAAGGCCACTTAAGTGTATGGAGGCCTGATTTATAGTTCAGAACGTGGTCCGCTGCGGTGAGTGTTTTATGTGCAGCACAAAGGAAGGAGTATCCTGCTGCTGTTCGGGGGAGTGTTTCATAAATGCCAGCTAGGTCAAGTTGGTGGATGGTGTTGTTCAATTTTCTATATCCTTATTGATTTCTGTCTACTTGTTGTATCAATTACCGAGAGAGGAATGTTGAACTCTCCAACTGTAATATTTCTCCTGTCACTTCTATCATTTTTTTCCCATTATTTTGAAGCTCAGATATGAGGTTGAGATAGACTTAGTATTGTTATATCTTCTTGAAGAATTGGCCCTTAGTATTCTGAAATGTCTCCATCTTCGGTAATACTACTTGTTCTGAAGTGTGTAGCCATTCCAGCTTTCTTTAGATTAAAGTCTACAAGATAAGTCTTTTTCCATCCTTTTACTTTTAACCTATTTGTGCCTTTATATTTAAAGTGGGTTTCTTACAGATAGCATATAGTCAGGTCTGATAATTTCTGTCTTGGGATGCATAAACCGTTTATGTTTTTTAAAAAAGATTTTATTAATTTATTTTTAGAGAGAGGGACAAAAAGAGGGAGAGAAACATTAGTGTGCAAGGGAAACATCCATCGGTTGCTTCTCACATGCCCCCAACCAGGGATCTGTCCTGCAATCTAGGCATGTGCCCTGACTGGGAATCGAACCAGTGACCTTTGATTTTGCTGGACAATGCCCAGCCCACTGAGCCACACCAGTCAGGACTAAACCATTTACATTTAATGTAATTATTGATATGGTTAACTTCATAACTCCTATCTTGCTATTCCCTCCCCTGATTTGTCCCATCTGTTTCGTTTGTTTAATTTTATTTATTTATTTTTAGAGAGAGAGAGCAAGGGAGAGAAACGTCACAAGAGATACATTGATCAGTTGCCTCTCACATGTCCCCAACTGGGGACATGGCCCACAACCCAGGCATATGGCCTGACTGGGAATCGAACTGGTGACCCTTCCATTCAGAGGCCGGCACACAGTCCACTGAGTCACACCAGCTAGGGCTGCCCCCATCTGTTTTTCCTCTTTTCATGACTTCTTTTGGATTGAGTTTTTTTGTGCTTTCATTTTATTTCTACTAGTGCCTTGTAAGCTGTCCCTCTCTTTCTCTTGTACTTTTCTTGTGGTTGCTGTGAGTTTTATAGTACATATCTTTAAATTTTCATGAGTTTTCTTAAAGTAGTAATATCTATTTCTTGTATAATGCAAGAACCTTTACAGCAGTATACTCTTTGCCTACCCATACTTTCTGCTGCTGTTGTCATACATTTTACTTATATGTATCCTGTAAATCTCACAATATATCCCATTAGTTTATTCAGGCTGTTTTAACAAACTCCAGAGACTGAGTAGTTTATAAACAACAAGAATTTACTTCTCGCAGTTCTGGAGGCTGGGGAGCCCGAGATTAAGGCACCAACAGAATAGACAGATTAGATGTCCGGTGAGAGCCCGCCAGCTACAACCTCACAATGCCAGAAGGGAAGAGGGGGCTCTCTGGGGTCTTCTGGGGTCTTTCTTATAGGAGCACCAAATCTGCCTTCATGAGGGCGGAGCCTCATTACCTCCCCAGGGCCCCACCTCCTAATACCATCACCTTGGGGGTTGGGATTTCACCGTGAATTTGGGAGGGATACAAACATTGAGACTGTAGCACATATTGTGTAAATGCCTTTTAGACCAAACATTCAGACCGTAGCCCATATCTTGGTAAAAATGCCTTTTATATTTATCTAACTATATATCATTTCTGTGCTCTCCATTTGTTTAGATACAGATTTCTATCCGGTATCATTGGCCTTTTACCTTAAAAATTTTCTTTAATGTTTCTCATAATATAGATCTTCTGGTGATGAAGTATTGGAGTTTTTATTTTGCCTCCCTTGTAGAAAGGTACTTCTCTGGATAAAGGGTTCTAGGTTGATTGAATATTCTTTCAGTACTTTAATGATATCTTTCTATGGTCTTCTGTCTTGGGTAGCTTCTAACGATACGCCTAGTGTTGTTCATTATTCCTCTGAACATAACGTCTTGTTTTCCGACTGCTTTGGTTCTCTTTACTGCTTTTCCCAAGTTGATTATGATGTGCCTAGGCATAATTTCCTTTGTGTTTATTCTGGGTAGGGCTTGTTGAATTTTCTGATTTGTGGGCTAATAGTTTGTCTTAAATTGGGAAAGTTTTCAGCTGTTATTTCTTTAATATATATCTATATAGTTCTTCCTCCGCTCTCCTTTTGGGACTGTGGTTATGCCTGTGTTAGATATCTGATATTGTCCCACAGGCTCTGATTACCGTGTCTCCTAATGCTAATCTTTTCTGCAGTGTCTGCTGTACTGTTAATCCTAGCCCGTGTATTTTTCGTTTCAGGTGCTGTTATTCTTCAGCTCTGTAAGTTCCATTCGGGTCTTCCTTTGTGTGCTCCGTTTCTCTCTTCATCTTGAGAATGTCTTCTTCCCTCTTCTGGAACATCCAGAACACGTTTATAACAAGTGCGTTGGCAGTTTTGTCTTCAGTGTCCACCATCCTGCCATTTTCTAGGTCTCTTTCTCTTGGTTGATTTTTATCTTGGCCATGAGTCATATTTTATAGCTTCTTCACATTCGTAATAGTTTTTTTTTATTGGATGCTGGATATGATAAATTTTAATTTGTTTGTTGCTAGGTCTTCTGTATTCTTGGATTAGAATAAAGAGGTTGGATTTTTAAATTTTTCTGGTACATAGTTAAGTTACGTGGGATCAGTGTGGCCCTTCGAAAGTGCTGGACCCGAGCTCCCTTTGGTCTAAGGATGCTTGAGCCCCACCTGTTTCGTAAAGCAGGAGCCTTTTGAGGATTCTACTACCCAGGGCCCTGAGCGTGATGAGATCTTTCCCCTCTGGCTCTTGGGCTTACACACTGCTCCCAGCCTTGTGCGAGGCTAGGAGTTTCTGCTGACGTTTTTACAGTGGCTCTTCCCTTGTTTCGGGGGCTTCCCTCTCACATACGCATGGATGACCCTCCACCACAGAGTGGGGAGACAGTGTGGATCTCCAGATTGCTCTGTGCAGCTCCCACCTTGCTAGAATTTTCATTCACAGGTTATAGTTACCTTGGCCTCCTCAGACTCTGTCTTTCCCAACTCAGCGAGGCCTCGGGGCTTTGTTCGGTCCCCCTTCCGGTGCCTTGCGGCCTGGAAGCCCCCTCCACACAGTGAGTGTGTCACTGCAGGGCTGGCCTCGTGCTTCCTTTTCCTCAGGGCTCACAGGCCTGGGCCGCCTGTTGGCCAGTGGGCGAAGGCCATCGTTTCATGTATTTTGTCCAGTTTTCTGGCTCTTTACAGTGAAAAGGGAAACCTAGTTTCTCTAACTCCATCTTGGTTAGCAGCAGAACTCAAACAGCTTTTTATCCCTACAGTCTTTTTTTTCACTATAAAAATGACTCCTAGAGGTAATAACTTACAGTTAACATAGCAGACCTTTTAAAATCAAACTTTTAATGGAAATTAAATTTTCTGATAGTTTTTTAAAGGTTTTATTTACTTACTTACTTACTTATTTATTTATTTATTTTTAGAGAGAGGGGAAGTGGGGGAGAAAGGGAGAGAAACATCAATGTGTGATTGCCTCTTGTGTGCCCCTACTGGGGACCTGGCCCAAAATTCAGGCATGTACCCTGACTGGGAATCGAACTGGCAACCCTTTGGTTAGAAGGCCTGTGCTCAATCCACTGAGCCCACACCAGCCAAGGCTCTGATAGTTTTAATACCCTAAATATTCTCTATTACAAATAACAATGGCATATATTAGATACTATACTTTGATATACCAGGAAAGAAACTATACAGTACCATATTAGAAAATGATAAAATGACCCCTTTAACATCTCCCCAGATTGTAGTCCTAAGGTGTGACCATTTCTTTTTTCACCTTCGAACTTTGTAGCCAATGAAAAATGGTACTTGGCTATCAAGTTATATTATTTTCTCCTATTAATACTTTGACTTGAACTTAGGTGTAGTGCTGTGGATATCATAAGAAGTCATCTGGTCATTTATGCAGATGCATAAACAGAGCCACAGAAGAGGGGACAGCAGGGCCTGAGCTTGCCCCTGAGGTATAGGCTAATGTCCCCTTCACCGAGCCACCTCACCTTCCCTGACTCACAGCTGTCCCCGTCCTATGGGATCTTGTTAGAGGAAGATGGTGGGATGTAAGTTCAGGGGCTGAAGTGGCCAGTTCTCTCATACGAGTCAGTTTTGTCTCGGTATGTTTATGCATGGGGGTTTTCGTCCAGTATAAATTTTACTTATTATATAAGCAAATCTTGTATGAATTCCTTTAAATAAAAAAGCCATTTTTTTCATGATCTTCCCTTTTAAAAGGCCCTAGAGAGAAAAAGATTGGCAAAGAGAAAGAGATAAAAGACTAAATACAATCATGTTTTGTTGATCTGCGGATAGTTATTAAACATCAGTTAAATTTGATTTTTCTACATTCTCTGTGTCAGAGGCAAGGTACGATGCTGAAAGTCACGGACAGATGGACACTTGGAATTCTGAGAAGGATAGTTGCTGGGCTGAGAGAGGCACTGACAGCAGCGTCTTGGCCCAGCCAGGAGTAGACACCGCAAATGTATAGTGACGCTGCTCTTGTGTTTTGTTCTGATGGTGTGGTCCAGCGCGTCCCAGGAAGGAGAGAGTAGTGGGATGGATCGAGAGGGAGGAGTGTGTGAGCTTGGGGGGCAGAGGGGAGTTGAGAGGTGAGAGGAGCCCTCCTGGAGCGACTGAGATGGATCTCCATGGAACCGGGAAGGAAGTAGAGTCGGGAGAAGCTGCTAGATGGAGAGAAAGGGTGACCTTCAAGGTGAGGGAGAAGGACGGCAGTGGGCAAGAGGAGAATGGGAGACTGTTCTGGGGTGGGAGAGTCTTTGCTCTCTCACTCCTTGAAATAAAGTTTTAAGTGGTAAACTTAAAAACTGGCTTTTGGGAGGCAGAAGCCGCCTGTCCCTGGAAGCACTCACTTTTCCAGCACTAGGTACCAGGCTATTCACCAGCTCCGAGGAGATGTTTCTGGACGATACAAGAGGTCACATGTATCAAAGATAATGTATCTTCTTTGTCTAAGTAAAACAATAGCTTAGCCATTTCCATTTAAACTAGAAATGATAATGGATGTTACTCCCAGAATTGCGCAAGGAGAATTTGCAGGGTTTTGTACTCATCAGAGGATACCGCCTGACTCTCCTCTGTCTGTTGTGACCATTTTGATTCACGTCCCTTTCTAACTGGAGTCTTACTTCTTTACTATATTTGTCGGTAGGTTTGTTTCCTTCTTACACAACTTCCCCCAGCGCACCACACACAGACCTCTCTTTTTTCTCATATTTTCATTGTAAATTGCAAAGAAAAGAGAAGGTAGGTCAAGGTGAGGACAAGAGTAGGAAGATGATGAGACATCTAATCCCACGCCTCTTATCCTTGAAAACCTTGTCAGCTTTATCTTAAGATTACTCTTTGTTTGTAACGTATGTAAACATTGAATCACTATGTTGTACACCTGAAACTAATATAATATTGTATGTCAGTTATACCTCAGTTAGAAAATTGCTCTTTGGTTATCACAGACACAGATTTACTCAGCAGTTACTTATGAAGCTAGTGGGACTGTATGTCAGTTTATATTGACATCTCTGCTCCTGCCCTGACCAGTGTGGTTCTATTGGTTTGGCCTTGTGCCGTAGAGTGAAAGGTCGCCGGTTTGATTCTTGATCAGGGCACGTGCCTGGTTTGCGGGTTCGGACCCCAGTTAGGGCACGTGCAAGAGGCAACCAATATTTCTCTACCTCTCTCTCCTTCCTTTCCCCTCACCCTAAAAATGAATAAAATCTTTAAAAAAATAATAAATAAATCTCTCTTCCTTAATTACTTCTCAGGGAAGTGAGACAGCACACAGTGAAGAGCTCAGGTTTGGAATCGGACTCCCCGTTCAAGTCCCAGCTCTCCAACTTCACGACTATCATTTTTAACTCCCTTTGCCACAGTTTTCTTATTTATAAATTGGGGGTAATAATAATACCTATCTTAAAAGGGTTGTTGTATTAAATGAATTTAAGTATAAGGCACTTAGAACAATTTCTGGCTCAGATTCTCAGTTCTCTTTAAAAGTAAGCCATAGAATTAGAAAAGTGTTGAATTATGATTCACTGACATTACTTAGGTGTCTGTGAACCTCCTTATTTTCCAAGATTTAATACTTATAGTAGAATATGTACCAAATAAAATGATGAGGAGAAACTGTCCATTTGAAGATTGTTTTTCTTTTATTAAAGAAATGTCAATAATTAAGCTTAGTTACCTTGCAAACACTGTGATCTGTAAAATAATGCTGGGTAAGTTCAAAGAGCATAATTATTTAGATTCATTTTTCCCAGTGGGAGGACACTCTTGGGTTTTATGACTTTTAAAAATGTGTATTTAAAAGAAAAAAATCTCCCATTCAAAAAACTGATTTGCTATATTTTTAGTTTTATAAACTGTCACATTATTTAAGGTTCAAGTTAGAGTTCTCTTTTTACCTTGCTTTTGTTTACTTAGGTAGCTGTGTTAGGTAGGACTGCGTTTTCTCTTTATTTTTTGTAATCTCTCTGGTCTCAAATGGAGTTCTATGATATATGTCGTGGTCTTTATTTTAGTCCTTTTGATGGTGACCATTTACGTTTGTGAATCGTGATCACTTGCATGTTTTTTCAGTCCAACTAGTTTTTTAAAATCTTGGGAATTTCTTTTACTATAGAAGATGTTTTCCTTTATAATTTTAGTAATTAAAGGTTTACTTTTTAATATACAAGTTTTAAGCCACAGGTGGCAAACACAAGGCTTGTGGGCCGAATCTGGCCCTCCACCTCGTTTTATCCAGCCAGCACCTTGTTTCTACCTGGCAGCAGCACCGAGCTCCTTGCCCCTAGTTAAGGAGGAGTTACATTTATACACTCCTAAAATTACACGCAGCCCTTTGAAGGCAGCCATGAAGCTGGTGTGGTCCCTGGTGAAAATGAGTTTGACACCCCTCTTCTAAGCTATGAAACTTTGTGAAAATTGGAAATAGGTCATCTGAAATTGTTGGGAGCCTCTGAAGAGCGTACAGGATACATAGATGGTTGAAGATTAATTTTTATAATATATTTGCATATATACAGTTATATATTTGTTTCCATTGTTTTTAAGTTACTTGTGCCATTTAAGGGAAAAAATGCTTAATCTTCACATATTGTACAAAGACTTATACTGGAACAGTCTGAGGTAAACAAAGGCAGTAATTTTTTTTTATATTAGAACTCCAAATCAGACCTTAACAAAAAGCCATTATTCTGTACATTAGCAGTGACTAGTCTTTAGCTGGACGAGTGCATTTATTCCATATGCAACTAACTTCTTAGAATAGTCACAGTAGGATTCTTTGGTTTTATATCTGTTTCACTGAGAGGCCTGACCTCATCTGTAACTACTCTTTTTAATCTGCGATTAAGGAAGACAAGACAGAATGCAGTTGTATATTGAAGGGGGTTGGTACATCTTTGGTGTATGGTGTATGGAACCTGTTCAGTTTTTTGTTATTTGAAAAGTACACAATTTAAAGGTTTTCTTGGAAAATCAAGATTTATGAAGTGTACATACCAGCACACGTGGAGTCAAGAGGTGGGCAGGGAGGAAAGTTCCATTTCTTCTTTACCCTTGATGGGCCTCCTCAAGGTTCTCTCTGCTCAGACGCTGGCCAGGGCACGCCGGAATTTGCCCTGGCTCCATGGTGGAGGCCCCCGGGCAGTGTTCGCAGTGCACCACTTCAATTTCTTGTGAGGAGCTTCTAGATGTCTTTGCTGTGATCTTTGAATTAGTTAAGGTGGTTATTGTGTTTTTAAAAAATGCCCTGCTTCATAGCATCCCGGGAAGTTCATTTCACTTGTAATTGGGAACCCCTTGGCAGAGAGTGCGTCTGGGGTTGTTGCTGTCAGACCCCTGGGCGTGTCTCCGTTTTGATGTTTGGCAGATAATTGGTTGTGGGATCTCTTGACTGTTGTTCCTAGGAATTCTGAGTGTTTCCAGTTGTGGTCATTTGTACTTAGCCTCAGATTCACCGACAGGCAGTGGTGGTCATCAGCGAGATGCAGCTGTTCAGATCTCGAGTGCATCCACAGTATCTTTCTCTCGTTTGCTGGGCAGAAGATGGTGTTAGTGGGTTAGTGGTTGCAAGCTGCCACTGGCACCCTTGCAGAGCAGGAGTGAGTGAGTGCTGTTCAGCCTCCAGTCCCGTGAGTCTGATGCCTTTCCTCCCTGTTTGGGCATCGCTCGCTGCCAACCAAACACATGCCTCAACATCCTTCGTGATCATCAGTTTGTCAGATGATTATGTTGTTGCAAAGAGTCTTGTCCAGGTCTTCCGTATCTTTTTTTCTTTCTTTTTGCCACCTTAGTGTATGTCCACTGTGAGGGGCACATAGGCATTGATGATGTTGGAAAAAGGCACAGTCCGCATGATGGCAAGACCAGTGATTTAGGGTTACCGATTGTCTACAAACTTTTCCAAGGGAAAGCTTTTCCCGAGTGCCAGTGTTGTCAGCCCCATGCTGCATTGGTTGTTCAGTAGGTGACCTTTGGGCCACTGCGGTGGTGCCACATGTGTTTCCAACAGCTTGCTCATTCTTCTTGTGGATTGCGTGACAGTGTAGTGTGCTGTTGCCGTCTGCCCGCACCTGTGTTAGAGGGTAAGAGGAAGTTTTCCGTGTGTTGTGCGGTGCATCACGGTAGAAGCCCTTGAAATGCAACAGACTAATGAGGCTTGGTTGGCAAAAGGCGAGCAATCTCTAGAACACCGTTTCTCTTGTCCTCCTCTTCATCGGGGCTGCGACGGCCCAAGCAGGATGCTGTGCGTGGCCAAGGGCCAGCAGAGAATGCAGTGGAAAGGAGGCCCCACTGGTTTGCACTGAACTGTGGAACTGGGGTGACCCCGCAGTCACCAGACTTAAGTGGTGTGGCCTGTAACGGACAAGGGGTGGGTGGAGCCACCTGGCCTGGCCGGGTTGTGACCGTGACCGGTTGTTATGTTTTATGACTGGGAACACAGGCCTGTCACACCTCTTTGTGTATCTTCATCTACCTTGTTTGCTGTTGTCGAGTTGAGGCCCGTACATTTGCTGTATTGTTTAAGTCCTTCACTTTTAAATTCAGTGTCAAGGCCGGAAACTCTCCGGGTACTAAAGAGCACCTCACTGAGGTAATAATGTCTTCTGTCGGGAGATAGGTATAGGTTGCTGATTGTGGTCAGACGCCAGATTCCAGCACAAATGGGAGGGCTGGGAACCTCCCCGCTTTGTGGGAAAGTACTTCTGCAAATTTCCACGGGAGTCAGGACACCACACGGAGGCTAGCATTGGATGTACGTGAGGTCACCACTTGCAGAACCAGGTCCTCTGTGCCCTTGCACAGAGACTCCCCACTTGCAGTTCTGGAAAGTAAAGGGTGAGCAATTAGGATCCTTAATTGCAAATATGGTGGAATAAATTTAATCTGCCCTTTTCAGGTTAATGCACTCCTTTTTCTGGTTTCTTTGTGAAATGTCTTTCACTTGGTTACTAGTTAGGGGTATTCTGCTAGGAGAGTTCACATCCCTGAAAATCCAAGGTAAGAAGAGCTGTAATAGACAACTTTCTCCCAGAGTAGGTGGATGAAAGGTAGATAAATACACCCACTTACTCAGAGAGAACCTCCAGAACCCCAGCATTTATAGCGAGCTGAATTGAATTCCAGCATTTTTAGGTATACAAAAAACATTTACTAACAAAATGAAATTGTTGGAAAAATGACATTGATTTAAGGAAGCCTGATTCCTAAGCATGGAAATCAAAACTGTTAAACTTCATTTAATTAAATTATGGGCTTTGGGGTGAGCAATTGTGATTTTGATAATTATCATAAATGCCAACCTGCAAGGGTTTGAGTTACGGATTTTTATTTATCCTGTAAAATAACCGTAGGTACTGCTGCTCCATAACTAACTGATTTTGCATTAGGGTGGTCATCCGGTTGACATGAATTCTTCTCTCAGTGTGTGTATCTAGTACCAGAGTGACCAAGCCTTTCATTGTGTTTGACTACCTCCCCTCCCCCACCGTAGTCATGACCCAGGGGTTTATGGTGTTTGATAATCAATCAATGAGCTGTTCACTAATGTCTTGTTGATGTGAAATAGAAATTTGGATTATTGAAATTTATGATTTGGGGGCATCTGGCTCATCCTTGTTTTTGTTTGTTGAACAGGAAAAGGACCAGCGCAGCCTAGACATAAACACTGCCAAATGCATGTTGGGACTGTTATTAGGAAAAATCTGGCCCCTTTTTCCAGTTTTTCACCAATTCTTAGAGGTACCAAATTGTTATTTTATCGAATGTGTTTTTGCTTGCTTAGAACTACCAAGTATACTTTATTTAACCGTTTTCTGTAACTTTCTGTTTGTCACGCTTTTCTGTCTGTAGAAACCACGGTGACATAGTTGCCGTCAGTCCGCAGCTCCCCATTTCTCTGCGGGTGCCTGTGTGTGCATGTGACACCGTGTCTCCTCGCTCCCAGTGCAAGCGCATCAGAGACAGCCACGTTCTGTCCTGTCCTCTCCTTCAGTGAAGCAAGATTCGCTTTCCTTCGTGGCTTTAAGTGAATTTCCACTTTTCATTAAGCAAAGATTCAAAAGTAGCCATTGGCCTTCTCTTTCTTACTAAAAGAAGTGTGTAATGTAGTTGCCTTTACTCTTATCTCCAAGTAGCTTGGCGACCTTGAATCAATCTAAGCGTTAGGCAAACTGACACAAATCTCCTTCAGTTTAAATTTTCTTCACATTTGTATTAGCAGTAATCCCGCACTTCACCATACTGTTGTTAGTTTAAGTACTACTAATAAACAACCCTGGGCAGCTGGGAAGGAGGGGCTGGTTCTGATGCAGCGTGATACCGTGGGAGTTGGAAGGACCTGAGGTGTAACTCTGAGTTGCTGGGGTTGCCACATACAGGTATCATCTTCTTGCTCTCCAGTCCCAAACCCCCCTCTTCTTTTTGATTTGCCCCAGACCCCTTAAAAAATATCCTTTGCTTAAAAGGATGAGGGTGCTGTGTCTTTGAGGAAATCCTGAGCCTTATCCTGACTCCAGCTTCATTCTTGAAATAATCTTTCTTGCAGTTTAGTTTATGTAATTGTCTGAAAAACTTCCAACTGGTGAGATTCTTTAAGGACTATTATTAAAAATTGCTTGTAACATTACTAACTGGAACTCCTCAAGGAAGTTATAAAAACTAGTTTTAACATAAGGAGTCTTTGTTTACGTGACAGTTCACATCTACAAATGATCTGTTCTCGTTCCTCTGACAAGCCCCTGAAATGTTAACTGTATTTGGAAAATGTGTGGAGACAGGTTCCTGTTCTCAGACCCGTAGCAGACTTCGAGCCTGAGTGAAGGGTTCGGAAGCCGGACGACCTCACCGCAGCCAGTGCGCCTCTGCGCGATTCCGGGAGCCCCACCGGCCACTTCACTGACTGGCTTTTCCTTTTAGTTGCTGAGAATGTTAAACCTGTAGCTTTGTTCTCTTTCTTACTAGTTTTCATTTCCTTTTAAAAGGGGACCGTAATTCTTTCATTTTTAGCTTTTCTTGTGTTTGCATCCTCAAAACCACAGGCTCAACTCACTTGTCTTTTGTGTGTGCTTGTATTGCTCTCCTGTGTTCCTGATACCAGTGGTTAGGACTCAACATGGTTGGGTCTGACTTTTATTTTCAAGTCTTCGTACAAGAATACCGTATTTTAAAGTACACGTGTGGCATATTTCTCATCTAAGAGGAATAGAAAACTACCCCATGGCTCTTCTGATTACTCTTGCGATCAGATCCCAGTTCTGACTTTATTACAACAGCCATTTCTTCAGTGACTGGAGCACCGAGTCTGACACCACCTGCGGCACGTAGTCAGTCCTCCTCGAGTCCCCCTCTGCTGCAGGTGCCTTCGGCCCGCAGTGTGACAGAGAGTGCCCCGCTCCTGTCAGGGCTTGTCCTGGGGAGCTGCTCTTCGCTTAGCACGTCCTGTGTGCCAAGCAGGGGTGAAGGACTTTGCATGAATTGCACGAATTGTCTCTTAATCCTTGCCGCATCTCTGAAGTATGTCGTCTCCCCACCTTCTGTAAATGGGCTCCTGTAGCCTAGAAATGTCACCTCTGGGGATATAAAATTGTGTTTCTTCTTTGTGCTTTAGCCTTTTGTGTTGGGCCCCTGTAATGTACTTGTGAAAATCATCATCTTAAGTTCTACTCCTGCTCTCTCGCTGTCGTCCTAGACCAGTGCCTAACATACCAGATGGAGAGAGTTAACCTTTATGAACTGTGTTAAGTTGATTCACACAGCAATTGAAACAGTCCCATTTGCTAATTGTGTCAGTAATTCATACTACTTTTCCCTCCATCAGCAATCAAAATACAAAGTTATTAACAAAGACCAGTGGTGCAATGTGCTAGAGTTTAGCAGAACAATTAACCTTGACCTCAGCAACTATGATGAAGACGGCGCATGTAAGTACCAGTGCTGGTGTCCCCCGCCTTCCCCACTGCAGCGCATTTGCCCGTCCTTCTCGTTGCAGAAAGCCTCAGAGCCATGTTGTTCTCTCTCTCTGCAGGGCCGGTGTTGCTGGACGAGTTTGTGGAGTGGTATAAAGACAAACAGATGTCCTAGGACTTTATGCATAGCAGCGCGAGAGTCACTGTTACCACAGTTATGTCAACCATTAGCCATAAATCGCTGTTTGTATCAAAGCGCATGCTGCTTTTCTTGCACTGTCTCCCTTTTGCAGGGACGTTTTTGGTGTTTGCTATTGAATGGGCCAGCTCTGCCTGCTGTGTAGCATTGTTCTCTTGGAAGGCTGCTTTGCAGTTTGTATTTACACTACAGATTGGTGAATTTGCCAACGTCCTCACTGTGATTATGTGTATATTTGCTGTTTAAATTTTGTATATGTGTATAAAAAGAAAAAGCTTCACCTAGAGATTATTTCTGCAAAAATGCATTGTAAAAATAATTTTTGTGGCATATTTCTAGTCCCTTTTTTCAAATGAACCAATTATACTTTATTTGGTCTCAAATGTAGCATTTCAGAAAATAAGATAGAACAACTGTTAACCATGAGTAAATGTTGCCAGGATTCACCTTATTGTTCAAGAGGCCAATTTTTGGAAGAGGGTGGGAGTTATAACTTTGCAGAGGCATATGCCAAATATGATTTGGTTTCCTGTATGTGAGCATTTTAAATGATGAGACTGGTCATTATTTGAACATACAGACATGTACTATGTCACCGGTCATTTCCACCGTGCAAGGATTAGGTGTTTATTTTTTAATGTTAAAAAGCTGTAGTAATTTGAACATAGGTACAAATGAACAAACTAAATTTGCACCATTTTTAAAAAATGTAATGGTTATAAACTTTCTTCAGTGGTTTTTCTTTCTCTGTGGCATTCTTCTTGTCAGTGTTGGGTCTGCTGATGCATTCTCTGCCATTCTTAGTAAAATCTGTTTTGCCTCCTCCATGGAAACCCAGTGGTTTGCTGGCATTTTACAATTGCAGAGCAATTTTAGTTGTGGCTTGAAGTTTTAGTTAAGCTTTCATGGTATCTAATTTTTTAGTTTTTTGGAAAAAGAACTCTATTATAAGTGAGAGGTGTTTTGTTTTGTTCCGTTTTCCTTTTTGTTTCTTTCACGCTAGGCTTTTCCCTGGCAGAATGTCCGCTGCAGGCAGTGGACACGAAACCACCAGCATTGTGCTAACCCTGTCACATAGTAGGACCTTTCCTGGAGAGCACTCTACGTTGTCTGAGTGATTTGTACACAGAGGTGATAGCCTTTATTTATGTGGATGAGGAAACAGGACAGGATTTTTAGGTTTGTATTTTATGTCTTTTTTTTTTCCCCTCCCCTTGCCTTACTATTTTTAGGAAATGTATAGATGACATTTTTCCCCCTCAACTATCTGGTGCTATTGAATGACTAATTTAGTCCCTAAAGTTTTGTGAAAATGCAAAAGTCTGATGATTTCAACCCAGTAAAAAGCTCATGGGGTATTTGAATAAGTGAGTGCTACTGCTGTGAGCAAGATCATGATTGACTGTGTAATGGCTGGAAGAGGTTCGGATCATTTCAAAATCTGGCTGGAAAATCTGGAATAAATGTGAACCTTTAAATGCTGTTAAATGAGCAAAGCACACAGCTACTCTTGACCACTATTTCACAGTTTCTTTGCAAGCAGTGTTTAGATTTTCATTGTTTTTCTGTGACCGAACCACCGAAACCAGAAATGTTGTGTGTATATACAGTGCGTGCGCACATACTGAATCATGGCCCGGTAGAACCACTTCCTTTTTCTACCAAGTAGAAAGGTTTGGTTTGCTGTGGAGTAAACCAGAAGTTTGAAAAACTCTAGTGATTAAGCATACTCAGTCATTCCTTGTTTCAGGATTGTAGACTCACTTTTCCCTTGTAAGTTCACACCAGTTAGCGCACGTTAATGCCTGGAAAGAACAGGAGAGTCCGGGGAAGGCGTCGCCCTGGAGACCGGCATGTTGGAAGGGGCTCCGTTCTGACAGCACCGTTCCAGCGGCGATGGCCGCAGGTTCAGGTCTGTGGAGAACTTGATTCATTTCAGAGATATCCCTTGAAGTTTAAAAACATAATCATAATGTGAAGTCAACAGTTCTGAAATTTGGTCAACTATAAATCAGAAATGAATATATAAATATAAATCACAGATTAAATTATTTTAAGTTATTGTTAGAGACTAGAGACTTTTAAACACTAAGCACAGTTAATCCTAAAATAAAGGACTGTTATAGGGGAGATGTTACCTTTCGTCCACAGTGACCATTTGATGATGGGGGGACGACCCAAGTTAACTACTTCATGAACCCAAGTTAACTACTTTCATGAGGTGTTACATGAAAGTATTCTAAAGAGATTATCTTGCATATGTAGGAAACTCCAAATAATCTTTAAACTCTCTTGAAAAATAAACATCTGATGGCAGAGTGCCTGCCCTTGGTTTTCTTGATTTTATGCAGTTATTTTTAAGGGGTGGGAAAGGGGTCAGGTAATAAGATACCTTTTCTTTAAAATGTCCCTCAGTTACATAAAACTGAGCAGTCATCAAGCACTTACTACTGGCTAATGTTAAGTAAATCAGGGTGCCTTCTTCTGGTTTTCTTCATGGCCCCAGCCGACACCCTTGCTCCCTGCCCGTTGCCCGTGTGTTCTGAACTCCATGTTGCGATACTCCGTCGTAACGGAATACGACTTGGAGACGTTTGCTGCTGCGGTAGGTCAGAAACTTCATGATTTCATTTGCCATAAACATCCACTGTAATGTCACTTGCAGCTGTTTTGAAGCATGAACTCTGAATTAAGTTTTTTATGAATCTGACTGGACAAACCTCCTGGTTTAACAGCAGATTTCTGTTGCCTCTCAGTGTCCATTTTAACAGTGCTTTTGAAGTTTATACAGAAAGCTTTAAAAGTTTGTTTGTGCCCTTGGTTTGTATTCTTACAACTGCTAAAATACCTCTGTAAGCCTTATCTTTTATTCCTTAATATGTTACGTTGTACAATAAATGTGTAGAGTTCATCGACCGACTACGATGTTGGATGTCTGTGAATGAGACCAAAACGCGGTTGCTTTTTCCATAAGACAGTTTCCTTCGGGGGTCACTGCCCAGCAAACAGCAGATAACCTGTGACTGTGAACGCTTCGTGTCGTCGGTGTTTGCATCACATCCACACGCGTGTGCAAGTCCTGTGACTCCCAGCCTAATCAGATCCTGTTATGCCACCTGACTTGAGTACAGCAAACTGGTTTAGGTTTTAACGGAATTGATGTAAGATGATAGCCCATAAATAAAAAGTATTTGTGTTTGGTTTCAGAACTGCTTTGTGAATTCTTTTTCTCTGGCTTTTTTTCCCCTAAAACCACTCAAGGTAATTTTAAAGTATTTTGTTTGTTATTCTTTTCCTTTTCCCAACTTTTTATATTGAAAAATTTCAAAGCACAGGAAAAAAAATGCAAGAATAATATAAGGAATATCCATATCCCTATTGCCTAGGTTTTCCAGTTTTTAACATTTTGCCACATTTCTATGCCACTCTGAGTGTGTGTGTATTTCTCTCTATAAATAGATACATATTTTTCTGAGCCCCTGGGAGTAAACTGCATTATGACACTTTATACGTAGCATTTCCAAGCAAAGGCATTCTTATAACCACAAAACAGTGATCACATTCAAGACAGTTAACACTGGCCCAGCACTGTTACTCAATACACGGCCTGGATTAGAATCTCTCTGCTTGTGCCCGTTTGATAGCTACTATTTTATTTTTAATCCAGGCATAAGCATTGCATTCGGTTGTCATATCTCTATGATCTCTTCATCTGAAACACAGTACATGCAGCGCAAACACTCCTTGAACAAATAGTGATCTAAGAAAATATACCACCATTTGTTGTGTATTTCTAAACACTGAGCCGATACAGCGCCAGGAGCCAGGCGGACGTGACCATTTCCACTACCTCCCAGACTCCCAGCCAGTTAGTCTGTAAATGTGCGTCAGCCCTGCTGACCACTCTTTGAAGGAGTCCTGCGCTCTCAGCTCCCTGGCAGCAGGACCTCTGGCACCGGTAGACACCCAGAGAGGTGTGTGTGTGTGGACCAAGCAAGCAAGCAGCAGAGGCCATACTTGACAAGGAATGGCCAGGAACTGAGAAATCACCTTATGTGAAACCAGGAAGGACTGATACAGACTTGCAGATATTTAGAAGCTTGAAAGCAGCAGAGGAGGTAAAAAAACAGTATTTCTAACAAACAGAACCCAGAATCCACGTGCACTGTTTTACATTGTTGATGTATATGGTTCTTTCAATTATGATTTGGGCCAAAAGCTGAGCATCACACTAGGAAGATATTTTTGCTGACACCCACGAAGAGAGAAGGTGGATGGTGGGCAGAGATACAAAGGAGAAAGCTTAATCCTAAATTGATAGGAGTGGTGGTGAGCGGGTAGGATTCTGAACCTTCGCTGCAGTGACGGTAGAAAGTCAGGAGACGCTGTTATTACTGTGCATTTCCTTTAGTCAGCAATAGAACGTAGGAACATGAGATGGGTTCTCTGGGCAGAAGTTCACATAAAAATTAACATGAGTGGAAGTAAAGTTCTCCAGCAGTGTCGTCAGAACTGAGGGGACGGGCTGGGGAGAGGGTAAGTCACAAATGTCCACTCAAACAAAACCCCGCTGCCGCACCATTTCCAGAAGGTTGCTCGGAAGGAAGGGCTTTTTTTTTTTTTTTTAATGCCACGTTCTTTTTTTTTTTTTAAGATTTTATTTATTTATTTTTAGAGAGGGAAGGGAGGAAGAAAGAGAGGGAGAGAGAGAAACATCAATGTGCAGTTGCTGGGGGCCGTGGCCTGCAACCCAGGCATGTGCCCTGACTGGGAATCGAACCTGCGATGCTTTGGTTCGCAGCCCGCGCTCAATCCACTGAGCTATGCCAGCCAGGGCGGAAGGGCATTTTTATAGACAGGTTTTGGAAATAACGGGATGAAGAGGAAAGTGAACTGAAAAGTGGAAAACCTTAACCACAGAAGAGGAGGGAAATTGGGTCAACCCAGGCTACAGAAGCGGGAGTAGTCGGCCATGTTTTTCTGGAAAGCAACTCTTAATTTGTTTGAACCTGCAGGAAGGTAGAACGTGTTTTCTGTGGTGCCGTGTTGTGTTGCATCGTATGTAGCTGGCTCATCTGAGTTATCCCCAAATCCTGAGGTGCAGGAGAACTTCCAGGAAGCAGATTCGAGTAAAGCTTTTGTGATTCTCTTAGAAAGCATTGCCTTTGGAACTTTGTTATAGCTAGAAAGAAACAAAATAACCCTGTCAGATGAAGCAATAATACTCAAGTTCTTGGGTCCTGCTTCTCCAGGCCTGTAGGGCAGAACATTGTCCAAAGTAGGGCACACTGACCGCTTGTAACACATTCAGCAGAGGATAGTTTTGGTGGTTTTTCCCTACTGAATTCATTCCTGGCATTTACCTTCAACTGCCTTAACAAGAAAATAAAATCATCCCATGTATGGAGATGCACTTGCTTAGAAATTATGGTAAGTAAGGAGGCTATGCTGAGAATAGTAATTGGGAACTAAAAACCAAAAATTGACTGTAGTCATTAAATGGAAATTTTTTAAGACATCATTTAAAATGTAAATCCCTTCTCCTGACAGCATGTATTCAGTCCTTTGAAAGAGATTTCTTTGCAATCACTGAAGAATGTGGACTGTGATGAGTCCTGGCCCCGAGAAAAGAAGCTGAAAGGAGTTTGTTTCTCCCTCTGGCACTTTCCAGCGGGGGCATCCCAGAATTGCCTGCCTCCGAATGGTTGAAATTCAAACTGGTGTTCCCTAGAAATCTTCCCGTAAACATGTGATGATAAAGAGAGCTGCAGCTGAATTCAATACCAATGAACAAGTCCCTAAAAAGTTTTGGGCCTACTTCCAGTAATAGATACTGAAAGCCATTGTATTTTCTCTCTACTTGGTTATTTATTTTGGCTTCATGACCTGTGATGGCTGCTAAATAGTCCGCCTTGAGAGTAGGACTTAATAAGGGTTATAATCCTATCACAGATAACACCCCAAAACCACTGAATGGAAGATGTGTCTCCCAGCAACCCATTCTGCATGTCTCAGTGCTCCTAAGTCCTTCAAGCCCTTGTTCTTCCTGCAGCAAGGTCGGTTTTCAGAGTTTTCAGTGTAATTGTGTCAACCAATTTTGAGTGTATGTTAGGCAGCATTCCTATGTGAAATTGGAAACATGGGCATTGAAGTTTATAAACATGCAGAGCAGGAAATAGATTGAAGAATTCATAAGGACCTCTAAGTGGGAGGTCTTGTGCCTATTAGATTTAAGTGGCATTAGCCACTTGTCAATGGTAGACCAGAAATACAGCAACTCAGTTGGAGCAGAGAGTTCCTTTCGGAGAGAAGGGCATAGGGATGGATGGGGACTTGGTGTTAGACTCTCAGGGAGTGCACACAGACACAGGAATATTGGCGGCAGAGAGCTTAAGCTTTTAAGGACAAAAGAGTCTGTGGTTGTCACCAAGAAATGGCAATACAATTGATGAAAAGATGCCAACAGAAAAAAAAAGGGGGGCTTCCTAGTCATGGGGAGGCTGCTGACCAAGGAGAAGAATCTTCTGATCTTGGCAGAGCTTGGCTGCGACAGCGAGTAACTGCCCATTTCTGGAAGCAGTAGGAGTCTGCTCTCTTCAAATCCCTGTTCTGCCCAGCACCCTCTCTGGTTCAAACCCCACTTCCTTGGGGGAAGGATGATAATAGACTGCATATCATATTGTCATATCAGATTTTTTCCAGCTGGACCCCATTCAGTGTTGGGGGGATCAAAGCTTCTTGGTTCTTATTTGTTGATTTGAAGATACATGAAATTACACAAATTTATTATTTGCTTCTCTAAAGAGAAGCTGGCCAACGTGGGAACCTACAACACAGATTTTGACACTTCCCCCTGCCTCTTCGAAGCTGTAGAGCACATTGCATTTCCCAAGCTTCAATTTCTGCTTGACCTGATTGCATCTTACAGTAACTGAGAGCCAGTTACTTCTTCAAGTTGAGTCCTAAGCCACGAAATGGAACGTGCCCAAGAAATTCACTAGCAGCTAAAATATGACACATCATATCCTTATGACTCATTTCTTTCTGTAAATGAGATTCTGGGAATGCTTGGTCAAAGGAGGAGCTTTGAGAGAAGACAAGGAGAGCCCTGGCGTGGCTCAGGTTGTTTCGGGGTGCCGGGCTGTCTGGAAAGCGTATTCCAGCCCAGGTAACTGGAGGGTGTCTGTCAGCAGGTGGCAGAAAGTGCTGGTTTGCCGGAATGAAGCTGCTCCGAAGCTGAGTGGGACTGCCCACTGCAGTGTCCAGCTTGTCTGGGCAGTGAGCTCAGCATGTGAGACCAGCTATGCATGGCTCCTCTCATGCCATTTAATTATATGGTGCTAATTTTAATACTCAGATACTCTGAGATGCCAGCTTGGTGCTGCAAGCCACTCAAATTTTTTCTAGTCAAGAAGTAAAGACAGGTCATAGAAATGCCAACTTTACAATGAGCCCGTACTTCCCAAACTTACAGTTTCTGCTTCTTGGAGAGGAGCTGATTCAAAGTCTCTCAGGGGGAGAGATTGGAGTTCTGTGATTCTGATGTTCGTCCAAACTGGAGCAGCAACCAACAACATATGAATCAGATGTGTGCCTTTTGCAACTTTAAAATCTTTTTATCAAAGTCATACGTGAACGTGGTTGTGAATTGTATAATTCAGAAAGGATTCTAATGAATATCAACAGTAATCTGCAGTACTTATTCCCTAGTATATTTTTAATATCCAAGAGTTTTCTCTTATTCTGTGATGGTTTATCTGTTTACTGTGGAATCATTGTCTCCAGGAAGTTCATCATTTTACCCCTTAGTCAATTCATCATTATACCCCTTAGTCAAATAAGTGATAGTCTGCAAGAATATCTACAAGTTTACAACTTTTCTTGATCAGAGAGCTGAGAATGCATGCAACCAACTTGAAGTCCAATGACACAGGAACATCCAAGGAGCAGTGTGCTGTGGGCACTTGGTTGGCCAGGGCAGATGCTTCTAGATGCCCTACGAGCCAGCAAGAATAATTCAACTAAGACTTTCAGTGAGTTGCTGAAGGCCGAGTGTGACTAACGTGAGAATGCAGAGCCCCGTGGAGCCTCACAATATGCACCCTTTGTAAATACCTCGCCGGCCTCAGCAGGCGCTCACAGGAAACTCCAGGGAAAGGGCGAGAAGGGCTGGGTCTTGGCCCAGGAACACTGAGTGTCAGAGGCACCTCTTACAGCGAGCCTGTTCTTTGCTGGGGGAACATGTTACCTCACCCCTCAGTCGGCTCCTCACAGACACAACCATGAGAAGTGGCCGGCAAAAGGGGGTGAGAGCCTGGCATTGCTGGCACGCACAGTAGGACCTCGCAGGGACCCATGTGGCAGATCACCTCTCCCAACAAGCTCAAGGACCAGTGTCTGAGGATCCAGCCCAGACAGTTCTTCCACTGAACAGGAAAGATCCCTTTGCTGCCCACAGGCTTGGCCTTCGGGACAGGAGGACCCAATAAAGTGAAGTGAGAGGTCGGAACATGCCCCTCCTGGTCTGGAGGGGCTGTGGGAGGTGTGAGGAGGAAGCAGGAAGGGAGGTGGATACTTGGGTTCGAGGTGACCAGGAGACTGCTGAGAGCATCATTTAGGACTCTGGGAGGGGGTCCTCCTGAGACGCCCCCCACCCCGACACCTGTGCACTTGCACACACACACACAGATGCACACACTGACCTGGGGCCACCAGAGCCATCAGACTCAGTGGGGTATCAGGGTTAGGAGATAGGGGGGTGCTGCAAGTTCATTCTCCAGAGCTGCTCCTTATACCATGATGGTGTGTGACTCAGGCCCAGGTCGTCCTGCAATGACCTCGAAGGTGTGTGCTGCCCTAATCCATCTGCCTCCCAGATTTGTTTGGCCACGTGTGCCTGGGGCTAGTCATGGGGTTGCTGCCAGCCACGCCAGATCCTTCCATCCTCTCTCACTGCATTCATTATAGGCACTTTGGGCCAGTAACTGTGATGACTTGGCCAGTTCAGCCTGCAACACACAGCCTGACCATGCCACTCACCCTCTAACTGTTGGAGATGTGGTCCCTAAAGGAGCTATTGCAGCTGAAGGCACAGTCCCGGGCTTTTTCAAGTTCCGATGCAGCGTGATTTGATAGGGATTTGGCTTCCCTCAGTGCTGCCCAAGGCCCAAGGGACTGGGAGCATCACCCTGAAGTACAAAAGGATTGATTGGTGGGGAGAGGTTTGAGCTGGGAAGAAGCCAGTAAGAGTCCTTGTCCTTCCTCCTCTTTCTTCTACTTCACCCCATGCCTCCCGACTGTTCTACGCCTCAGTGATTCCACACAGCCCCTCCAGTGATGCCCACGGGCCTGAGCAACCAGCTGTTCACCTGTGCGTCTCTTGCATTTGCATTCCCTCGCCCCTGCTGTAGTTACCTTTTTGCTCTCTGACTTCCCCTGTGTTGCTCCCCATCCCATCCCTCTACCAATCACTCTGGCTTTTCTATTTTACTGCAGATGCTTTTTCTAGGAACCCAGGTGCAGACAGCACCTATGCTTCCCTGGGGACCTTGTCAATGAGGACCACAGAGATGGGGCAGGGTGGCTCTCAGACCAGGGCTTTAGAGATGGGTGTGCAGGGGAGTCAGTGAGTCCCAGTGTTTGTGAGAGCCTGGGCGGGGTGGGCCAGGTAGGGCAGGTTACCAGGCCTTGACAAAACCAAGACAAGTGACAGCCAGGGAATGACAACGAGCAACCCTGGGCAGTCCAGGAACACCTGCAAAGCCCAGTTTGAGGACCCTTTCTCCCCAAAGCCTCAAAGACAGAGTGTGGCCTCAGATGCCCAGACACCAACCCAAGAAGAATGGAGATGAGACGGAAATCAAAGACATGAAGTCATTCCAATGAGACGGCTTAAACCATTCCCAATAGAGAGTTCCATTAATTCTCAACAGACTGAAACTTTAAACAGAAGGAAGGCAATTTAGATCAGAAGAGATATAAATATATTTCATTGGCAAGTCTAAGTTATTCCTGTTATCCTTGGAAGAATATCCTTTATAGAGGAAAGAAGGAAATTCCATTTGCTCTGCAAGTCTACGTGCCTTGGGAGTGATAGGCCCTGCTACAGCTCGCTGTGTTACCTGGGCTGTTACCTGGGTTACCTGTGTTACAAGGTGAGAGACTTTGCTGCGGGCCACAATTCCAGGGACAGTTCAAGGAGCACTGGAAATGGCCCTGGACAGACAGACAGCAAGCATTACTGTTGGCTAACTTTGTGACTGGGAGGTAATTCTTGATCGTGAAATGTGGCTCTTCAACCAGATCTATAATCCTAAGGCAAGGGTTGCTGACTGCAAATGCCCACGGGAGCCAGGGTGGATCCCCATGGCATGGATGCCCACAGATGGAGGGGCTCGAATGGGCGCTGTGTCAAACTGCGGTATGTTTGTCCCTAATCAGGGCAGCTACCGCTCAACTCCTGCAGAAAAGGGGGTGCAGTATTCTCTATCCCAGAGGATAGCTGACATTTATTGAGACAAATAGATGATCTCAGTTTAAGCTCACAGTAACCCTATGGTAGAGGTACTATTATCCTTATTTTCCAGGCAAGGAAAATAATTTGAGCTACTTTGAGTGCTAAGGCACTGAAGTTAGTCACTTGAAGGTCAAACAAGAAAGCTGACCTTCGCTGAGCTGGGGTTCAGCCTCAGGCAGTCAGGTTCCGGAGCATGCCCAACTGTGACAGGGCAGTTCTGCTTATTGTTCATGATTAGTCAGAAATTGGGATTTAAAAAAATTTAAATACCCCAATATTAAAAGTATTTTTTAAAAAAGGTCTCTGTAAGGCAGAGAAAACCGAAGTGGGGTCCAATACATGCCCTGTGGGGTGCCGGTTGCGTTGGCTGTTCCAAGAGAACGAGGCGCTCTCAGAAAGCAATGCCGTTGATTGCGTTTTGACTCCCCCCCAATATCCGTAGTGGAATTTAAACCTGTAGTTTTCCTTCAGAGCAGTCAAGTTGGGCTCCTACACACCTTTATCAATAATGCTTCCGTAGCTTGAAGTATTTCTGGAATCCCTCTTTTGGAATTGCCTTTAGAAAGGTTTACATATCAGCGCTATTATTTCGTAGCCGTAACTCCTTTTTCTGATGATGCTGGCATTTCCCTGCGAGGTTCCAGTCATCTTCAGGAGATGTGGCTCTGAGTCACCTGTCGTTAATTCCGGAAATCACATCAATTCTGAATGCATGGCTAGTTGCTGCCTGGGGAATCGTTCAGAAGAAGGTATTCAGAAATCATTAAAATACATTTATGGCCTTCAAGGTAATGGCATTTAAAAGGACACACCAATACATCTCTTCACATTCTTGTTAGTTAAAAAGCCCACCACTAATATAAGGCTTCATAGTTTTATGCTACCCGGGTTGGATATTCTGAACGATGCTGTGATAGAACCCCTTGCAAATTCTGCCACATAAAATCAAACCTTTCTTGCCCTGGCTGGCGTAGCTCAGTGCATTGAGTGCGGGCTGTGAACCAAAGCATCACAAGTTCGATTCCCAGTCAGGGCACATGCCTGGGTTGCAGGCCATGGCCCCTAGCAACCACACATTGTTTCTCTCCTTCTCTTTCTCCCTCCCTTCCCCCTCTCTAAAATAATAAATAAATAAAATCTTTAAAAAAAAATCAAACCTTTCTCTGTTGCTCTCTCTCTGTTTCTGTCTCTAAGAATTATGAACAAGGTAGAAACTTGACTGGTTTTAGGTCTACAATAGGATAACATCTGAAATCTTGAAAAGCTGAGCAGTGTGCATTGGATGATTTTTCCCAGACTTTTGCTGCGAGGTGGCTCCATAGTATTTCTGAATGCATCTGTTCTGTGCGGTTTTCCCTCAGGGTCTGTGATCCGAAACAAACTCCAAGGTTGTTAGTAGCCACTCTACATACAGAATTCAGTTTTTTGTAAATTATTTAAGTGAGAACAATCTGAAGAGAAATGTGAAATGACAAAAATTATACAATACGTGTAGCTGAATAAAGCATTACTTCTATGGCACTGTTCTCAACTCTCGGCCTCCCTGGGAGTGGGGTGGGCAGGCAGGGCACTGCTGCCTGGTCTCCGGTACCCTTCTGCTCGGCCTCTTCCAGTAGAGTTGGCGGGGTCGGCTTCGAGCTGGGCAGTCTGTTATTCTGTCTCTGTTGCATCTGTGATAGGATCCATTTATTTTCTTTTTTAGACACATTCTCTTCTTGCCCCAAGTAGGTATCAGTGCATTTACTGCTCTTTCCTGCCCAGTAGGTTTCTAGACGTGGACTGCACAGCCTGAACTTTTTTTTTAATTCCAAGGACTGATACAGTGAAATCAGCTTCTAATTTTTCCATATAAGAATACTAAAAAAAGTAGTATTTACGATTGCCATCATTTCACCAAAGAAAGGAGATTTTAACCTTTAAAAAAGTATGAAGAGACATAATCCTAGAATAAAGGGCAATGGAATAAAATTATCTTTTCACACCATGATCACACCCATTAGAATGGCTACTATTAAAAAAAGGAGAAAATTCCCTGCCTGATGTGGCTCAGTGGATTGAGTGCCAGCCTGCGAACCCAAGGTCCCTGGTTTGGTTCCCTGTCAGGGCACATGCCTGGGTTGCAGGCCAGGTCCCCAGTAGGGGGCGTGTGAGAGGCAACCACACACTGATCTTTTCTTGTCTTTCTCCCTCCCCCTCTCTCTAAAAAAAATTAAATAAATAAAATATTTTAAAAGAGAGAAAATAACAAGTGTTGACGAGGATGTGGAGTTACTGGAACCTTTGTGAACTGCTGGCGGAAATGTAAAATGGTATAGTAGCTATGGCAAACAGGTTTCTCAAAAAGTTAAAAGTATCAGCTATTCCACTTTTGGGTGTAGATGCAAAAGAACTGAAAGCAAGGTTTTGCAGAGGTATTTGCCCACTCATGTTCACGGCAGCATCATTTACAACAGCTGAAAGGTAGAAGCAGCCTACTTGTCCGCTGACAGATAAGCAAATAAACAAAAGGTGGTGTATATTGTACCACATAATATACAGGGTGGGGCGGCAGTAGGTTTCTAGTTGTGAGTTGGTGAAACAGTTTATACTTGCATTACTGTTTATTAATCACGGTATTATTTTCCATCTGAACAACTGTAAACCTACTTTTGCCCCAACCTGGATATATTGAAAAGGAATGAAATTCTGACACATGCTACAGTGTAAATGAACCTTGAGGGCACTATGCTAAGGGAAATAAGCCAGTCCCAAGAAGGCAAGTCTGCATGATTCATGTGTATGAGGTACAGAGAACAGTCAGATTCAGAAACAAAGTGCAGTGGAGGTGACCAGGGACTGGCAGGGAGGGGAACGGAGTTTCTGTTTTGTGTGATGGAAAAGTCCTGGCGATGTGTTGCACACTATGATTAACGTGAATGTACTACACACTACCGAACTGCACACCTAAAAATGGTGGGCGTGGGAAGTCTTATGCTGGGCACTTGGGAATGCTACTTGTCTATAAAAAAGAATGAAACCTTCCATTTTGCAATAGCACACATGGATCTAGAAAGACAAAAACTGTCTGATTTTACTTACAGGCAGAATGTAAAGAACAAAACAAAATAGCAGCAGAATCATAGGTACAGAGAACAGACTGATGGTTACCAGAGGGGAGGGGTTGGAGGGCTGGGGGAAAAAGGTGAAGGGGTGATGAAGTACAGATCGGTACTTACGGAATAGTCCCGGGGATGCACAGTGCAGGGAGTAGAGTCGGTGATGCAGTAACTGTATTTGGGGCCGGGAGGGTACTTGAAACATCAGGGGGGCACTTTATAAAGTATATGGTTGTCTGATCACTATACTGCACACCTGAAACTAATACAGAATAGTATTGAATGTGAACTATAATTGAAAAAAAGATAGAAAATTTTATGTTATGTGTATTTTACCACAATAAAAAATTAAAACAAATGAAGCCTTCATTTTCCTCTTCATCAGGTGGGTCCTGATCCTCAGTGCCTGTTTTAGAATCACTGGGCTGGGAGGCCTCACGCTTCCAGGATGGAGCCCAGGTTCAAGCTAGAAACTTGTCTGTTTTTATGCTGGTACCATACTGTTACGATTGTGGTAACTTTGTATGGTATTTTGAAATCAGGACGTCTGATGCCTCTGGCTTTAATCTTTTTGCTCAAGATTGATTCAGTTCTTTGGGGTCTTTGGTTCTACGTGAATTTTAGGATTGTCTTCCTATTTTTGTGAAAAAGGCCATTAGCATTTTGGTAGGGGTTACATTGGATCTGTAGATCACTCCGGGCATTGTGGACATTTTAATAATACAGATTCTTACAATCCACAAACACAGGGTATATTTCCACTTATTTGTGTCATCTTCCATTTCCTTCCTCAGTGTTTTATGGTGCCGCCTCCTTGACTAAGTCTATTCCTGAGTACTTACTATTTTTGATGTTACTGTAAAGGGAATTATCTTCTTAGTTATAGAAATGCTACTGATTTTTGTATGATGATTTTGTATTTTAATAGTTTTTTGGTGGGGGCTTTAAGGTTTTTTGTGTACATCATGTCATTTGCAATGATTCAATACCTCAATAATCAGTAGGGTCACACTGGTGGATGCCAGCTCAGTACTAGCTTGCCCGTTAGGTTCTTAATAAAGCCTTTTCTAAAAGCATCCTAGCTCTGTGGTACTGACCTGAGAGGGGAGGAGATTTGTCTGTATTTATTTTTCCCAAGCTACCTGGAGGACACACAGTGGCCTAGGTGGGGGTTATGGGTCTGAGAGAGGGGTCAGGAGAGGGATGGTCTGCTGCAAGCCAGCCGGAAGGTCAGGAAGGAGTTGGGTGAACTGTGGTAAGGATGTGGGCAGGAGAAGGTGGGAGGAGCTGGTGGAAAAACACCTCTCCCTCCCCAGTTTTCAGGATAGTGGGTAGGACCCTGGCCGAAATAATTAACCTTGGAAACTGTAAAGGCAAGGGTGGATAGTTTTCATCTTCCTCCCATTACTCTGTTGGAACTCAGAGCCAATCACCAAACAGATTTTCGGGATCCAGCAAACCAATAAAGAGCTGGTGAGTTCTGGAAAAAGTGAGCTTTGTACACATTCAGGCTCAGTAGTTTTTGGCATTTTGTGGGCACAGTCTCAGTGTAACCTCCTTTCCCTTCTTCCATTAGGAGGTTATGATACTGGTGGACAAGAAAAACTGAAAGCCAAGCAAGAAATAGAGAAGGCAGCAAAACGCCTGGAGAGCATCCTGAAGGATCTAGTGATGGGTGGCACTTTCCCTGGGAAAAGCTGGACCAGGACCGTTTAAACCGCAGAGCCCTCCCCACAGTAGATGGTGGGGTGTGTGTGTGCACGTGTGTGCTGTGTGCACCTGCGCTTAGGCGCACTCACAGGTGCATCTGCCCATGTTTCATTGATGCATAAACAGAGGCAGGTACAGAATGTCACATTTCCAGGACAACAAAGAATTAGTGGAGGATCCCAGAATAAAATGCAGTCCCTGAAGTAGGGAAGCGGGAATTTAGTGCAATGTTTACTCTATTTCCCTTCCTCTCGCTCATACCCCCTCTTTTTCTCCTCCCAGTCACAGAACCTCTGATGCAGAGTAGGTCTGCAGTAGGGTTGGGACTGGGGGAAATGGTCATAGACAGTAGGAAAGCATGGGCATAATGATGTAGGAAGAGTTACCTGGATCATGGCAGGTCCGAATATACTTGTAATAGTGACTGAGTGAGTAAGTGATGGGTCAGAATGGAAGTGGCTTGGAGCTACAGGACCAGTGGATAATAACAGCAGTGACACTCAGCACTCTGTCTGAGGCTTCATGGGCATGCACATGCTCTGTCTTATCTGACTCTCACAACACCCCCGTGTTGTGCTGTGGTCATCCCATTACGTGGATGAAGACACTAGGCTTAGAGGCAGTGATGTGCTGGTGAATGCTGACATCCAGCGTAGGGAGGGAGGGAGACGCTCATTTGTAGTGTCTGCCAGTTTCTGTGGTGTAAACAGCACCATGGCCAGTTCCATCGTGCTACCCACACGATGGCACTGGACACAGAGCTGGGAACACACACACACAGAAGTCGCTCCCGTGTTCTGACTTGAGCCAACTCTAGCACGTCTCTGCTTAGAGGAGTTAAATGATGTCCCCCAAAAGCACTTCCTTGTACATTAATGGCAGGACCAGAACCCCAACCTAGTTCTCCCCCCAAAGCTGTCCTCTTCACCAATGCCCTATAGCACCTCGGTGTCGAATCACCCAGTCTGGGAAAAGGGTCCACCTTGGGGTAGTGGCAGTGGCCAAGGAGAGAAAAGAATGAATGTTTTTCTTTTTTCCTTTTTTTAGCCCAGCAGTCTGAAAAGCATAGTTCAAAGATCAATGACCAATTAATATCCAGCTGCCAAAAGAGAACAGTGCTTTGACCTTAGCAGAAAGTTACACAAACTCTCTGTGGACAACAGACTTCTTAGGGAGAATTAAGAAGTGGCAGAGACAGAGTCCATTTGGGAGGGACTGGAGGAACTCACCTGCTGAATTCCTAGAACGCCAGGTGGGGGTCCTACATCAGCTCTGGAGGGTGTGGGATTAGAGTCAGGTTTTTATAGGCGTTCCAAAGCCAACGACAGTGGGATCGTGGCGGTGGTGGTGGGGGCCTTTCCGAGTTATTCCGGCATGCTTCTGTGTTGCCTCTTGGACCCATGCTGGAACATGGCAGTAAAGGCTCTGGCTCAGCTGTGGTTGTTGGCACCTGGCGCTTGGTTTGGTAAGCTCTGAGCACAAAGAGGTGTGTTGGAAAGAGCTCTGGACTGGGTTCTAGCCCCGGCCCGGCCATTACGGGTGTGCTGGCCTGAGCCTGTGTTTGTCGTAACACAAAAGGGCTGGACCAGACTAATTTTTAAACATCTGCTACAGCTGCAAAGGGCTACGATTCCATGACACTTCAACATTTTCACTTTCTAAGTGTGATGCTTCATGGAGAAAGTTCAATGAAGCAAATTCAACTTGGACAGAGAATGGCTATGACGATAAACAGTGATATGGTACCAATTAGCGCCAGACACGGTGTTAAGCGCTCTGCATGTGTTAAACCATTTCATCTTCACAGCAGTCATCTAAGGCAGGTGGCGGTGTGTGAGGCGAGGGATGTTGACTAAATGTGCGGTGGCCACCACGTCACAGTACATGCAGGTCAGATCATTATGCTGCGTACCTTAAACTTGTGCTTTTCTGCATGTCAGTTACATCTCATTAAACTGGAAGAAAGGAATAGTTCATATTATCTGCATTTTGCACCTGAGGTAATAGGCATGTAAGCATATGGGATAGGTACTGTGGACAGGCAGTGATGTGCTGGTAGCCTGTAGCAGGGGATGGAAGGGTCCAGCGTGGCTGGCAGCAACCCCATGACTGGGCCCAGGCACACGTGGCCAAAGGAATCTGGGAGGCAGATGGATTAGGGCAGCACACACCTTCGGGGTTATTGCAGGATGGCCTGGGCCTGAGTCACACACCATCATGGTATAAGGAGCAGCTCTGGAGAGTGAACTTGCAGCACTCCCCCAACCCCTAACCCTGATACCCCACTGAGTCTGATGGCTCTGGTGGCCCTAGGGCAGTGTGTGTGTGTGTGTGTCTGTGTGTCTGTGTGTGTGTGTGCGCGTGCACAGGTGTTGGGATGGGGGGCGTCTCAGGTGGTCCCCCTCCCAGAGTCCTAAATGATGCTCTCAGCAGTCTCCTGGTCACCTCAAACTCAAGTATCCACCTCCCTTCCTGCTTCCCCCTAGCACCTCCTACGGCCCCTCGAGACCAGGAGGGGCATGTTCCGACCTCTCACTTCACTTTATTGGGTCCTCCTGTCCCGAAGGCCAAGCCTGTGGGCAGCAAAGGGATCTTTCCTGTTCAGTGGAAGAACTCTCTGGGCTGGGTCCTCAGACACTGGTCCTTGAGCTTGTTGGGAGAGGTGATCTGCCACGTGGGTCCCTGCGAGGTCCTACTGTGTGTGCCAGCAATGCCAGGCTCTCACCCCTTTTTGCTGGCCACTTCTCATGGTTGTGTCTGTGGGGGGAGCCAACAGAGGGGTGAGGTAACATGTTCCCCCAGCAAAGAGCAGGCTCTCTGTAAGAGAGGCACCTCTGACACTCAGTGTCCTGGGCCAAGACCCAGCCCTTCTCGCCCTATCCCTGGAGTTTCCTGTGAGCGCCTGCTGAGGCTGATGAAGCATTTGGGGCTGGGAGGGCTGATGCACAACATCGGCCTCTTTTCTCATTGTGGGCAGCTTGAATCAGTGGCTGCTGGAAGCCAGAACGTGTATAAGAAGCCGGGGGCTGTCTGTTTCCAGAAACAACAGCTCTGTATTGGCTTCCTGGATCCAGATAGTCTGATTTGTGATTCGTCCTGAGTGCCAGCACAGCAGTGGGAGGAAGAGGACACTACTAGCCGTCCTGGCGCATTCAGAGCTCTTAGGATTAACTGATCTATGCCAGGATTGTAGGCACTCCCTGGTGACCGGAGAGGTGAACAGTCACTCGATGAGGTGCAGGGAGGCCTGGGTGGGCTGGCCGGATCCAGCGTCCCCGCTTGGGAGACTGAGGCGCTGCACCAAGAGAAGGACATCCACCTGCTCCTTGCCCTGGAGAAGTGCTGAAACTCGGTGCAGACTCACCGGGAGGCTTCCCCTGGTGCGTGACGGTGCCTTAGGTATGTGGGCCACACAGAAAGCAAGGTGGTGTCCTAGTAAGAGTGAAAAGCCAAGGCAAGTACAGGACCTTGTTCAAACCACACAAAACATTGGGGGAGGTGTGCCGGATGCAAGAGGTGAAAGGTGAGGGCAGATACCGCTGGGATTTGGAAAGGCTGGGAATCCTTCCCCAGCCCCATTTTGCAATGCACTTCCACCACAGCCTGCAAAAATTAGGTCGGAACAGTGCCTTCCCATGGTGGAAGCTGTCAGAGAGCACTTGGTAGCCCTGCCTACTGAAATTTTGTGAAAATATTTTAAATTTTATGAAAAAGTTCAAAGAAAAAGTTAGCCTGAAAGTCAAGAATAGTAAACATTCTTCTCCAAATGTTTTAATTTTCTAAAACATGGGGACACTTTCCAAGAAATCACTTGTCGCTGTTAGAAGAGATTAAATGCATTTTTGTCTAGTAATCGCTGAGAAGTGAACAGTCTGAGCCTTTTTCCCACCACTGATATGTATGTCCTTTCTAATGTGTGTTGAAAAACGCCATTTCCGGTTCATCTGGAGCTGAAATGTACCTGCTCAATGAACAGGCAGATGTTTACGGCGCACTGACTCCGGGCGGGGCACTGTTCCTGGCCCAGGGTGCTCTAGTGACCAAGACAAAGATCTTTGCCTTTATTGGGAAGACAGACAATAACACAAGGAAACACTTAAGGAAACAGTAATTCTGTAGATAACTTACGAAGGTGTGAAGACAACGCTGAAATGCAGTAAAGACAGCTTTGGTTGGGGCGAGTGCTGCAGACCGGCAAGGAAGACAGGGCCGGTCTGCGGTCTGCAGGGGTGCGGGTGGGGGAGGGCGGAGCCGAGACCTTTGCTCCCACGAGAAGCCCTGGTGTGAACTAGGACGACACTTCCGTTGCGAGGACTCAGCAAAGAAAGGCCCGCAGTGGGAACTACGCTGTAAAATTTCTTTTGAATTTAGTCTTGATTAAATAAAAATTCATCTCCACTGGGAAAAAAATGTTTTTAAACTGAAAAGACTATCTAAGTGCTTCTAAGAATTAACTTCTCTGAGTTTCTCAATGAAACATGTCCTGCTGTTATGTATGTTAAATCAAAATATTGATTATTTTCAGGTGCTTACAAAATGCCAGTATACATCATAGCAGTGATAAATATGTTTAAAAAAAACTCGTTGGCTTTCTCCTTTATTTTTAAACTGCAATAATCCAAACTGGCTACAGTAATCTAGTAAATATCTGTGAATACAAAAAAATTATGCCTGATCAACAGCTATTTGTCTTCAAAACTTTAAAAATAATTTTTAATTTACTTTTTTAAGATTTTATTTATTTATTTATAGAGAGAGGGAAAGGGAGGGAGAAAGAGAGGGAGAGAAACATCAATGTGTGGTTGCCTCTCCTGCACCCTGTACTGGGGACCTGGCCTGCAACCCAGGCATGTGTCCTCACTGGGAATGGAACTGATGACACTTTGGTTTACAGCCCACATTCAATCCACTGAGCTATACCAGCCAGGACTTGTCTTCAAAACTTTGATTAAATATTATCTCATTTGTGAAGGAAAGGAGGGGAGGGGAGGGGCGGGGCTATGGTATGAACTACAGACAACACATTCCACCTGGAGGAAACAGCAAACAGGAGGAAAGGCTCTGAGGTGGGACCACACTTGGTGTGTTCCGGGACCTGAGAGAAGCCAGTGTGGCCGATGTGGTCAAACCAGGAGAGTAGCAGGTGGGGAGGTGGGCGTGGAGGTGGGCAGTGTGGGTGACTCTGGGGTGCTGTGGGCCAAGGGTGGAGCTGATTTGGAAGATTGTCTACAGGATGGGGACATGACCTGGCTGCCCTGTGGAAACTGTGCATGTTCCAACCAACCGTGTTTTCATGGAGAATGACAGAAGAGCAATCTATACATACACTTCTGGGTGAGGGTTCTCATTTTTTTGAAAAAAAAAAAAAAAAAAGAAACAAATCATGTTTTGTTTAATGGTAATTTTATTTATTAGCATTTAACATTATTAGCATTTCTTCCAGTGTGTGGAATTTTGCTTATATACTACAGTTCTGAGCATTATGCACTCAAAGACAAACTTTCCATATGCTTCCAGATTTGCCAGACTGTCTGAAATGGCTGGGCTGTCAGCACTAAATGTAAACCGAATCATGTTCATGCATTTGTAAATTGATATTTCCCCTACTGACCCACATAAGGCTGTAGACTGTTACATGGTAGTACTTTTGGATTCAATTTAACGCCTATTATTTAGATATGTGGTCTAAACAATACACTGACAATCTCTCTGCACCCATTCATAAATTATAGTATGGACAGAAGTCTAGCATGCACATTTCCCACCTCCCCAGCTTCTCACTCCTCCCCCTTGCCTCCAACCCTCCCTTCCCAGCCACGGAGTTGTTTCTCTGGACAGTCGTTGGTACTTCTGGTGTCCGGAGCTTGTCTCTGTGAGTCATTCTCCCTGGATGGTAACTGCCCTTAGGGCAGGATGGCGTTGGTCCAGCCCCGCCCTCTGGTCCCTCACCCCACCACACCCCATCTTCACCCCAGGGACCCCCGCAGCACGTTGCTCATTAGAGGCATTCAGTTAAATACAACAATGTTTCTGTGCATGTGTGTGTACAGTTTAGCTAGCCAAAGTAGTACTTACAGTAATTTTAAATAGGCCACTGGATTAAGTGAAAGTAATCCATTCCAGGCTGCTGAGTCAGCCACAGTAAAAGCTGGTGCATTTTGAAGCCATCAGGTGGAGGCCTGGGTGGAGTGTGGGGGGTGTGTGTGTGTGTATGTGTGTGTGTGTGTCAGTGATGTGATCACTAGAGGCAGAACTTGCAGAACAGAAGGTTCTCAGGAACCTCTTCTTTTTACAACAGCAGCGTTTACATAATCCACTCTCCCTACAAGTAACTCTTTGCTTCTGTGTGAAAAAAAAACACTGCACTTTTGCAGCTATTTGATTTTGTCAGTTTTCTTTTGCTTTTTCCTTGGCAACTGCAGGCAGGACTTGATGTTCTGTGTCCTTCCCCCCGGATTTGGGTGTGAGTGATTTTCCATGTTTACTGCTTGGTAAATCATTGCTCAGGCTCTGAGGGAGGCGCTTCTGTGGGCATGGATGGTGTGTGCTTAGTGCCTAATGCAGCACCTACCACACGTCTGTCACTTCTTTGCCGCTGCAAACGGAGTTCAGCAACATTCACTCTCCTCTGCCCTGGCTCCAGCTAACTGTGGACCCTTTCAGTACCTGGCATGGAAGATTTTTCAGTTCATTTTAGTATTTGAACATTAAAATAAGGTTGTCAGGTAAAATGCAAGTCACCTGGTTGAATCTGAATGTTGGATAAACAATAAATAATATTTTAGTATAAATATTGCATGGGAAATCCTTAAGTATTAAGAAAGTATTTGTTGTTTACCTGAAAGGCAAACTTGTGTTTTTATTTGCTGAATGTTGCAGCCCTAATTATACCCTGAGTCACAGCCAGCAGTGCTTGCTGATACTCTCCCTTACTGAATGGAGAGTGGTGTTGAAGGGAGTGTTTCTCTTTTCCTCAAGGTCTTGTGCTGGGCCCATTGGTCTTTCCCCACAAGGGTTGATCCAGACCAATGAATGCCAAGGCCGCAGCCTGTGACCAGCACGTGGTACTGGGAGAGGGCAAGGGGGCTGGTCTCAGAGCAAACTGGGGCCACTGCCGGCTGGGACAGGGCTGCTCATAGCAGAACAAGTCTAGACCACTCCAGTTGCTGCAATTAAAAAATAATAATGATAAACAGAGCAAGTGGGAGAAGAAATCGAGGTCCTTTAAGCTGTTACCACTGTTGTGGGTGTAGACGGCCCAGCTGGCTGGCATTCCAACTGCGCCCAGGCAACCTCCGAGAACAGGCATTGTGGGGATTGGGTGGGGGTGTGGGGAGGAGAGGTAGAAGTGCCCAGTGTCCCCGGATCCGGAGGGAGCCTCGGAGAGCGACAACATGGAAGCCCTGACCTTCGAAGGTGGAAGCTGACTCCAGGAGCCCATCTCAGATGTCAGGGAGGCATAGTTCTGGCTGGGAGGGCCGCAAGCACAGGGCTACACCTGGCCACGGGCGCCACCCCCAGTCCCACGCAGGGAAGGCTGTGGCAGGGCGTGTGCTGTTGTGGGCAGCCAGTTCCTCGTGAGGAGTGTCTGGAAGGTGCTGTGACATCTGGGAAAGAATGTGTCCTAGGTCTTCTGGGTGGTGGGCCCTTCCTGTCAAGCCAGCCAGCCAGCCAGCCAGGGGGCTGTCCAGCAGCAGGAGTGGTGGCTGGAAGGGTAAGGATCTTCCTCACCCATGGAGGCTGTACAATGTGAATTCTGGCCGGAAACAAGGACTAGCTGGGTGACCTTGGGCACACAGATTCATTGATCTGTGCTTCAGTTTCCTCACTTGGAACAGGGTTGGTGTGAATGGTGGGCCTTCCAGCTCTGGCCTCACTGTTCTCCTGGAAACCGCTTCCAGTTGCAACAACGCTTCCCCGAAGTCACTCCAGGCATCTCTGTCATCGAAGGAAGAACAGGGTGACAAGTTTGAAAAAGAGGGGAGCGAATTCCTTATTCCCTGCGTAATTATCAGCACTGTTCCTCATCATCCAGCATCAGAAGGCCATTCTTCTTCCCGAAGGGTGTGTGGATCACTCTCAGGGGCTGTGACAAATGTCAACGAACTGATGCCGAGGCAAAACAGAAGCACATCTGTGTGATGTATAAATATCTACAAGGCGTCCGTGGAGTCTGAAACCAGATGATTCTGCTCACTTTCTTCTTCAGGTTGAAGATATTTGTGGCAACATTCGGTTTATTCACTTATGTTTCTGGATTTTATGGACACTTTCTATACTTACCTGGCTTTATACACATAAAATTATTATATATCAGATAAAATGTTATACACGCTATATACATATATACTCTATATATGCAAACAGGGGTGGACATAAGTAGGTTTACAGTTGTTCGTATGGAAAATAATACAATAGTTAATGAATAATAAAGAATAAACTCCGTGCTTTGTGTACTCACAGCCGTAAACCTACTTTTGCCCACCCCTGCACACGAGTACATACATGCACACACACATGTATTTGCATTTATGCAGAGGGAGTGTGCAAAAGCAACTATGGCAAAAATGTTAACTAGTGAATCTAAAAATAGTCAAAAAAGTGTATGTATCTCTAGGTGTACTCAGGTAACTGCTATTTAAGTGATCAAAGCATTACAGTTGATGAGGGACAAATACCATATGATCTCACCATTAACTGGAACATAATCAATGAAAGAAAAAAGCAAACAAAATATAACCAGAGTCATTGAAATTAAAATGATCTAACAATAGCCAGAGGGGGGGGGG